>JAIUJO010002792.1:5000-10000 GCA_023846275.1 Vanilla planifolia
CGTCTTCTTCTTCTTCTTCTTCTTCTCCTTCTTTTTCTTCTTTTTTTTCTTCTCCTTCTTTTTCTTCTTCTTCTTCTTTTCTTCTTAACCATCTTCTTCTTCTTCTTTTTCTACATCTTCTTCTTCTTCTTCTCCTTCTTATTTCTTCTTTTTTGCCTTCTTCTTCCTCTTCCTCCTTATTCTTCTACTTCTTCTTCTTCTTCCACTTCTTCTTCTTCTTCTTCTACTTTTACTTCTTCTTCTCCTTCTTCTTTTACTCCTTCTCTCCTTCTTCTTCCACTTATTCTTTTGCTCAATCTTCTTCTTCTTCATTTTCTTCTTGTTCTTCAACTTCTTCTTCTTCTCTTTCTTCTCCTCCTTCTTCTTCTTCGCCTTCGTCTTCTTCTTCGCCTTTTTCTTTTTTCTTTTTCTTCTACTCCTTCGTCTTCTTCTTCTTCTTTTACTCCTTTTGCTTCTTCTACTTCTTCTCCTTCTTCTTCTTCTTCTTCTTCTTTTTCTTCTTCTTCTTCCTCTCTTTCATCTTTTTCTTCTTCATCTTCTTCTTCTCATTCTTCCTCTTCTTCTACTCCTTCTTCTTCTACTTCTTCTGCTTTTCACCTTCTTCTCCTTCTTCTTCTCCTTCTTCTTCTCCTTGTCCTTATTCTTCTTCATCTTTTTCTTCTTCTTCTCCTTCTTCTTCTTCTACTTCTCTTCCTTCTTCCTCTTCCTCTTCTTCTCCATCACCTTCTTAGTCTTCTTCTTCTTCTCTATCCTCTTATTATTCTTCTTCTTCTCCTTCTAGTTTTTGTCCTAATTCATCTTGTCCTTCCCCTTTTTCTTCTTCTTCTACTTCTCCTTCTTCTTCTCTATCTCTCACTTATTCTTCTTCTTCTTCTTCTTCTTCTCCTCCTCCTTATTCTTCTTCTTCATCTTCTTGTTCTTCTTCTTCTTGTTCTTCTTCTTCTTTTTCTTTCTTCTTCTTCTCTTCTCTTCTTCTTTCTTCGTCTTGTCTTTGTTTTTCTTCTTCTTCTTCTTTGCCTTCTTTTTCTTCTTTTATTTCTTCTCCATCTTTCCCTTCTTCTTCTTCTTCTTCTTCTTCTCCATCTTCTTCTTCTGGTTCTTCTTCTCCTTTTCCTTCTTCTTCTTCTTCTCCTCTTGCTTTTTCTTTTCGTCTTCTCCATCTTCTTTTTCTTCTTTTTCTTCTCCTTCACCTTCTTCTTCTTATTTTCCTTCTACATCTTCTACTTCACCTCCTACTCCTCCAACTTCTTCTCCTCCTTCTTCTTCTTCTTCTTCCTCTTCTCCTTCTTCTTCTTCTCTCTGTTGTTATTTCTCTTCTTTTTCTCCATTTTCTTCTTCTTCTTCTTCTTATTCTCCTTCTTCTTCTCCTTCTTTATCTTCTTCCTCTTCTTCTAGTTCTTCTTCTTCTTCTTCTTCTTCTTCTTCCTTTTCTTCTTCTTCGTCTTCTTCTTCTTCTTCCTTTGGTTCTTCTTCTTCATCTTCTACTACTTCTTCTTTTTCTTCTCCTTCTTCTACTTCTTGTTCTTCTCCTTCTTCATCTTCTTTTCTTCTTCTTCTTCTTCTTCTTCTTCCTCTTCTTCTTCTTCTTGTGCTTCTTTTTCTTCTACTTCTTCTGCTTATTATAATATTTCTTTTTTGTTTTTGTTCTTCTAGTTCTTTTTCTTCTTCTTGTTCTTCTCCTCCTCCTCCTCCTCCTCCTTCATCATCTCTTCTTCTCCTTCTTTTTCTAATTCTCCTTCTCTGTTTTCTTCTTCTTCTTCTTCTCTTCCTTCTTTACACTTCTTCTTCTTCGTCGTCTTCTTCTTTTTCATCTTCATCTTCTTCTCCTTCTCCTTCTTCTTCTTCTACTGCTTCTTCTTCTTCTTCTTGTTCCTCTTCTTCATCTTCTTCTTCATATTGTTGTTCTTTTCCTTCTTTTCTTCCTCTTCTTCTCTCCTTCTTCTTTTTCTTTCTCTTCTTCTCCTTCTTCTTCTTCATCCTTTTCTTCTCCTTCTTCCTCCTCTTTTCCTTCTTCTCCTTCTTCTCTATCTACCTCTTCTCCTTCTTCTTCTTCCTCTTCTTTTTCTTCTATTTCTTCTCCATCTTCCTCTTCCTCTTCTTCTTCTCCTTCTTCTTCTTCTTCTTCTTCTTCTTCTTCTCCTCCTCCTTTTATTTCTCTTCTTGTTCTCCTTCTTCTTCTTCTTCTTCCTTTTCTTCTTCTTTTTCTTCCTCTTCTTCTTTTTCTTTCTTCTTCTTGTTCATCTGCTACTTATTCTTCTTCTTCTTCTTCTTCTTCATAATCTTCTTCTTCTTCTTTTCTTCTTCTTCTTCTTAATGTTCTTCTTCTTTTTCTTCTTCTTCTTCTTCTTCTTCTTCTTCTTCTTCTACTACTACTACTTCTTCTTCTTCTCCTTCTTCTTCTTCTACTTCCTCTTCCTCTTCTTTTTCTTCACCTTCTCCTTCTTCTGCTTCTTCTTCTCTTTATTCTTCTCCTTCTTCTTCTTCTTCTTCTTCTACTCCATCTTTTTCCTCTCCTCTTTCTTTTTCTTCTTCTACTTCTTTTTCTTCTTCTTCTCCTCCTCCTCCTCCTCCTCCTCCTCATTCTTCGCCTCCTCCTCCTTCTTCTTCTCCTTTTTCTTCTCCTTCTTCTTCTTCTTCTTCATATTCTTCTTCTTCATCCTTCTACTCATCTTATTCTCCTTCTTCTTATTCTTCTTCTTCTTTTGCTTCTTATCATCCTTCATTTTCTTCTACTTCTTCTTCTTCTTCTTCTCCTTCTTCTCCTTCCCCTTCTTTTTCTTCTTCTTCTTCTTCTCTTTATCCTTCTTCTTCTTCTTCTTCTTCTTCTTCTTCTTCTTATTCTTCTTGTTCTTCTTTACTTCTTAATGTTCTTCTTCTCCTGCTTATTCTTGTGCTACTTCAACTACTTCTAATTCTTCTTCATACACTTCTTCTTCCTCTTTCTCTTCTTCTTCTTCTTCCACTTCTTCTTCTTCTTCTTCATCATCTTTTTCTTCTTCTTCTTCTACTACTTCCTCTTCTTCATCTTCTTCATCTTCTTCATCTTCTTCTTCTACTTCTTGTTCTTCTCCTTTTTCGCTTTCTTCTTCATATTCTTCTTCTTCACCTTCTTCTTCTACTTCTTCATCTTCTGCATCTTCTTCTTCTACTTCTTCTTATTGTTATTCTTCATCGTCTTCTTCTTGTACTTTTGCTTCTTCTTCTACTTCTTCTTCTTCTTCTACTTCATCTTCTTCTTTTTCCTCTTCTTCTTCTTCTTCTTTTTCTTCTTCTTCTTACTCTTCTTTGTATTCTTCTTCATCTTCTTCTTCTTCTTCCAATTCTTCCTCTTCTTCTTCTTCATCATCATCATCTACTACTAATTCTTCTACCTTCTCTTTTTCTTCTTATTCTTCAATTTCTTTGTATTCTTGTTCTACTTCTTTCTGTTCTTCCTCTCCTTCTTCTTCTTCAACATCTTTTACTTCTTATTCATCAACATCATCATCATAATCACAATCAACTTCTTCTACTTCCTCTTCCTCTCCTTCTTCTTGCCCTTCTTCTTCTTTTTCTTCTTCTTCTTCTTATTCTACTTCTTCTTCTTCTACTTATTCTTCTTCTTCTTCTTCTTTCTCTTCCTCTTCTTCTTCTTCTTCTTCTTCTTATCATCATCTTCTTCTTCTTCTTCTTCTTCTTCGTCTTCTTCTATGTCTTCTTCTTCTTCTTCCCCTTCTTCCACTTCTTCTTCTTCTTCTTCCGCTTTCTCTTCTTCTTCTTTCTCTTCTTCTTCTTCTTCTTCTTCTTCTTCCTCTTCTTCTTCCTCTTCTTTTACTTCTTCTACTTCCTCTTCTGTGTCTTCTTCTATTTCTTCTTCTTCTTCTTCTTTCTTCTTCTTCTTCTTCTTCTTCTTCTTTTCTTCTTCTTGTTCTTCTTCCTCTCCTTCTTTTTCTTCTTCTTTCTCTTCTCCTTCTACTTTCTTCTTGTTCTCTTTCTGCTTCTTGATCTTCTATTTTTTCTTCTTCTTCATCACCTTCTTTTGGTACTTTTGGTTCTTCTTTTGCTTCTTCTACTACTACTGCTACTACTTCTTCTTCTTCTTTCTCATCTTCTTCTTCATCATCATCATCATCTTCTTCTTCTTCTTCTTCTTTTTCTGACTCCTCTTATTCTTCTTCTTCTTCTTCTTCTTCTTCTTCTTCTTCTTCTTCTACTTCTACTTCTTCTTCTTCATAATCATCCACATCATCATCATCATCTTCTTCTTCTTCTTCTTCTTCTTCTTATTCTTCCTCTTCTTCATTTTTTCCTCTTCTTCTACTTCTTCTTCTTCTTCTTCCCCTTTTTTTCCTCTCCTTCTTCTTCTACTTCTTCTTATTCATCATCATCATCATCATCATCATAATCATCTTCTTCTACTTCCTCTTTCTCTTCTTCTTCTCTTCTTCTTCTTCTCCTTCTTCTTCTTCAACTTTTTCTTCTACTTCATCTTCTTCTTCTTCTTCTTCTTCTTCTTCCTCTTCTTCTCCTTCGTCTACTTCTTTTTCCTCCTCTTCTTCTTCATCTTCTACTTATTCTTCTTCTTCTTCTTCTTCAAGATCTTCTTCTTCTTCCTCTTCTTCTTCTCTTCTTCTTCTTCTTCTTCTTCTTCTTCTTTTGCTTCTTCTGCTTCTTCTTCTTTTTCTTCTTCTTCTTTTTCATTTTCTTCTTGTTCTTCTTCTTCTTCTTTTTCGTCTTCTTCTACTTCTTCTTCTTCTTCTTCTTCTACTTCCTCTTCTTTTTCTTCTTCTTCTTCACTTTCTCCTTCTTCTTCTTCTTCTTCTTCTGAGCATTCTTCTCCTTCTTTTTCTTCTTCTTCTTCTACTCCTTCTTCCTCTCCTCCTCTTTCTTTTTCTTCTTCTTCTTCTTCAACCTTCATCATCTTCTATTTCATCTTCTCCTACTTCTTTTTCTTCATCTTCTTCTTCTTCTTTTCTTCCTCTACTTCTTGTTGTTGTTTTTCATCATCTTCTACTTGTTCT
>JAIUJO010002792.1:20000-30000 GCA_023846275.1 Vanilla planifolia
TCTTCTTCTTCATTTTCTTCTCCTTCTTCTAATTCTTCTACTCCTACGTCATCCTCTTCTTCATCTCCTTCTATTGTAAAATGAAGAATTTGCTTTTTTTGTAACAAATTTCTTAATTTGTTTAATTTCTTTTTGTTCTTCTAAACTCATGGAAATAAGGATTTATTTGTATTCCATCGATGAGATTTTTTGCCATTAGTCGTTTGTATTTGACATGTTTGATGGCCAATTTGTTCTGTATGGCTTTAATTTTTGAAGAGTTTGGTATAAACTTTTGTCCATAGTTTAAGTGTCCTCAAAAACATTGTAATTGTTTTAAACTGGTAATGTTTTTGTGAAACTCTTTAACTTTTGTATATATATGGCCTTGTAATTGTACTTGACCATTTTTTATTTGTTTTCTAGAAAATCGATTTCAGCGTGCAAAATTCGATTTTCTTTGGACTCATAATAATACCAATGCTTAACATTATTTTGATAACATGTAAAGATGACATTTATGTTCTTCCTTTATTTGAGAAAAAACAAGTTTATCGTTTATGTAAGTGACGACATAAGGTAAATGTCCAAAAATAGAATTAATCCATTTCTGGAATATTTGAGGTGCATTTTTTAATCCAAAATGGCATGAACTAGCCATTCAAAATGCCCTTGTGAACAGCTAAAAGCTATTAATTTGATTGATGTTTGGTTTGTAAGTTTGATTTGCCAAAATCCTAATTTGGCATCAAATTTCCTATAGTATTTAGCACCTTGGATTTGTTTGATTAGGTGCTCGACAGTTGGTATAAAATAACAATTAAATTTTGTGCAAGAGTTTAACTTGCGATAATTAATGACCATTCGGGCTATACCAAGTTTTATTTCTACATGATTTCGTATTATAAATGCCGGAGAAAAATGTGAACTGTGGCTCTTTTGTATTAGTTTTAAATTTAATAATTTTTTATTTCACTGTTGAATTTTTGTTTATCTATTGGGGATACCATTGTACTGTTGACTCGTATATTGTGTTTTGGTACTGTTCTAAGATTTCTATAGAACAATAATGGGGAGATTTATCAAACCATTTCTAGACTTATACAAAAATCAGGGTGAATATTTATTCCAAATAATCTACTAACAAGATTTGATTTGGCTCCTCCAATTTGCTAATAAGTAGCTTGTTAATGATTCATTAGTTCATACAAATGATCATTATTGATGGATCTATTCTACTGCAAAATAGAGCAGTTATTTTTAATTGGATCATACCTATGTGTAGGTATTTCATTTTTGTTATTTTCTTTTTCATTTTTTATTTTGCTTTTGTTAAGAATAGTGATGGATGTTAAATCTTCATCTCCTTTTAATTTTATATTACCTTGCATACGCTTGAAAATATAAGTGTGTTTATTGAGAAAGCGAGATTTGAAAGAAGGGGCTTTATAAATCTCAATTTTTTCTCCATGAGGTATTGTCTCTTAGTTTTTTTAAGTTTTCATCTAAGATTTCAAATTGTTCTCCTGCACTGTCATGTAGTTCTATTGTATATACTTCTTCAGAAGTAAGTGTATTTATATTGATTCGAAATTCTCGATATTTTTTGGAATTCTCTAAATCATCTATAGCTATTTCAGATGTTATGATGGGAAAATCCTCATATTTATGGATAACAAGTGTTCCAATAGCATTGTTTGGTCTAATTAAATAATCTCGATCTTTTAAACTGGTATTTTTAATCAAGACTGTTGGTGCTTGAGGGTAATGAAGATATATTCTTTGGCATGATATGGAATATAATGTATTATCCCATAGTATCCAAATGGTATTAATTTGATTAGATTTAATTTTACCTCTATAGTTCTATAACTTTAAGTCTAAGCATTTTTCCCATGTAGATTGTGTATCCTAGTCAGGATATTCTTCCTTTTTGGGAAGTTTTAGCGATGGCAATAAAGGAATAACCTTTATTTGTGTCAACGTTTTATTTATTATAATCATATTGATTTGAGTTTGTTAAAATCTTTTAATTGTTTATCTAAAGATTGATTAGATTTAGACTCTGTAGAGTCAGATTCAGACTCAGTGGAGTCATAATAAGATGTAATTTCATAGACAGAATTATTGTCATAAGAAATTTCATCAATTATTCTAATGTTGATGGAATATTCCTCTATATTAAGGATAATAACTCTTTTGATGTTAACTGGACATTCATTTGCATAATGTCCTTCTTTGTTACATTTAAAACATTTACAATATTTTTTACCTTTCTTTTTATTATATTTTTTGATAAACTTCTTTTTTCTAAACTATTTTTTTTTTAAATTCTGGTTTCCATTTTCTTTTAGAAATTTTATATCTTGGATTTCTTTTGTGTTTAGCGTAATAAGGTTTAGAAGCATATGTCCTCCAATCATAAATAGGTGGACAACCATAAATATAATTTAGATCTTTTGAGAATTTTGAGCAACAGTTGTAGCCCATTATAGAAGATTTTAAATTTCAACTCATTTCCTTTTGAGCAGAAGTATTTATGCAGATCTTTTCTATAGATTTTATGCATGCTCTTCTAAGCATTCCTATATTATGTTGCCTAAGAGTTCCTCTAGATGTAAGTAACTCTTGGTATTTTTGTGGATATTATATTGTTCCAAAGGAAGGGTATTTTAGAAAAAAACCCTTGTATCCAAAACTCTTGTTGAAGAGTTTCATTTAGATGATAAATATATCCTATGTATGTAGAAACAAATTCATCTAACATACATATCTCATATAATTTCATTTTATGAAGTTTTTCTTCATAGTTTAGGTTTTCACTCCATTTTAATCCAATAAAATTAGCAACTAGTAGTGAAACTAGCATTTCAATTACAGTTTGTTTATCTGTTTGTTATAGGATTTTTTGACATTCATCTTTATTATTTCTTTCGAAATTTGTCAGCCAAGAAAGTGCATTTCTTTCCCAGTATGATGTAGAGAATTGTATTTATTCTGAAACATTCATAGCAGGATGAGGCATAAATATAGTTCCTTTTATTTTTTGAGTCCATTCTATGCAATAGACTTTGACTCTATTATATAGTATATTATCTATGTTTAAAGTAATTCCCCAAGTAGAGGAGTCTCTCTTTTCTTCTAAATGATGATATTTATTTTTATGGTATGTACACCAATCTGAGCATTTACCATAATTTAACATGGATGAATATGAAGGAGTAGTATGAACTTGTTCCATATTATCTCCTTGAGATGCTTGATTGTTAACTTCAGGTGAAAGTGTTTGTAGAACATAAGCATAAGGACTAGGGAGATAAAGAGTGCTTCTACTACTTTCTCCTCTTTTCATCCTAATGTTATAATCATTTTCTAATTAGTTTTTGTAAAAATCTATAACTTCATGATTTGTTCATAGAAGTTATAAATTTTTTCACTAACGATTTCTCTAGTGAGTTCTTTCTATTGAAGTTCTAGGAACTCCAAGTAAAAGGATTTATCTAACTTTTTTGTAAATCCATAATAAAATCTATGGATTTCAATTTAACCATTATTGTTTGGTTAGTTTTGTTCCAACATAATAGAGCTTTGATGTATTATCATTTTTTTGTTCTAGATTCTGAATTTTACTTTGATCTCTTTTAATAGATCAATGATGTAATTCAATATTCCTACTATAATAGGGTCATTTCCTACTGTGGTAGGCATGTGGATTATATGTTCATAATTTTGGATGTTTTCAATAATTTGAAATTTATAAGTGTCATCAGGAATCAGTATGTTTTTCATAGCTTTTGAGTAGATGTTTATGTTTTCTTATTACAATATAAGTTTGTAAAATGAGTTTTGATTTTTTAAGAGTCTTATTCTTCTTTCGTATTGTATTTCTGTTTTGACCCTCTATTTTATGGCTACATCTACCCTTCTAAAACTACAAGGTTCTCGTGGCTTTCTGGGGGAAGTTAGGGATTCTTACAAACACCACCATCCCTAGTAGACTGCTAGATAAAATTATAGCACAGTTATGGTTCGTTTCCTACTCCATAGCGTAAAGAAATAGAATACAAAGAAGAACAATCTTAAAACAAACTAACACATTGTACAATCAAATCTTTTAATAAGAAAAGATAAACAAAACTTTACTCAGACAAAATATAAGAAGCAAACATAAAGTTTATTTCATAAAAAACTTACAAGATAATGTGAGCACAAGGCTCTGATACCAGTTTGCAGCATGCACACACTTCCACACAAGTAATTTACAATAAGCACTCCCTAATTCACAAGACTGGAGGTTTACAATAATGGAGGCCAAAAAATAGAAAGAAAAAAGCTCAAGTTCTTCCATTGCCTTAGTCCTAGAGAGCATCTAAATTTATAGGCCATGCTTGCCTCTATTAGAAGCAAATGAAAGTGCCACTAACTATAGATATTGCTTCGATAATTTCAAAGCACTGTTGCACATTACTATTCATCATACATAGTTTACTATACATCGTACAATGTTCATTATACTGTTCATTATAGATCGTACACTTTTTACTATAGACTGTAGATCGTACTTCATTTATTGGCCTATGCTGTAGTTGGGAATCTTTTGAATTCTTCTGAAGGCGTTGAAAAGTGTTTGTAAAGTGATTTTTTATGGCCCCACCATGCTTCAATCTGTGAGGGCCAAGGCTTCCATAGTTTCTTCATCTAATTCATTGTTCTCAGAATTGAATTCTATGCAGGTTGCGAAGAACTCTTCTTTAGTTGCTTGTCATATTTTACCCAATTTAATCTTTCTCAGGAACATTTTTATTTTCTTTTCTTTCTGAGTTAAATCTTCAGCTTCATTTGCTAAAGTGTCAAGAAAATAGACTGTCTTTCCATAATGAATTTGTTTGGCTAGATATTTAGAATTGAAATCTAGCTTCTGAAAAAGTCTGTAGCAAGCATACCATCGAGCTTCTTCTTCATTGAAAAGGCTTGTACATAATCAATAAGCCTTAAAGGTATACAATTACTACCTGGATCAAAAATCCTAAGTATACAATGGGAACACTGCATAGCTCTAAATGATACTTCCACATTTAAATCCATCATCCCCAATAATTTCATAAAATTATTCAATGTTAGGATTCGAAAAACAATCCAACCAAAAATTGTGGACATACGACATCTTTAGCTAGATAATGATATTCAATTTTTTGTAAAAACCTTGAAACAAAAGGTTCAAATACCAATAGAATATTTTATTACTTTTGGCAATACAATTTCTACTATTACAAAAGATCCTATCAATCGTACCTCTTCTTCAATGAGTCTTCCAAGATATTATGAAGAAGGACAAACATCTGAATCTCTAGAAGCGAGACCAAGCTTTCATATTCCTGTACAAGATCCAGTAGAAGGTCGTACCTTGCGACTTCTTGAAAATAAAAAATCTATTACTCCTCTCTAAATGGATTTAAAGAAGAAAGCTCAATTAAATATATATCTTCTTATTACTATATGTCTTCCTGATTATGAGGATGTAACATTTCATGCTTTAGTTGGCACTGGTGCTGAAGCTAGTTTACTTCAGCAAATCTTCATTCCTAAAAAATTTTGGCTTCCTTTAGAAACCAAAACAAAACTAACCAATTTTTTGGGCAATCAAGTTCCTGTTACTCATAAGTAGTAAATCTCAAAATCTCTATACCTGATATGTACAACAACCCTCATACTTATACATTTAACTTTGCATTATTACCATTATATTTCAATATTGATTGTTTGCTTGGGCTTGACAATCTTCGCCATTTTACTCCTTTTATACCCATTTCTTTGATTTTGATGGACACGTTATTCCTCGTATCCATCTTCCTGCCCACATCGCACCTTATTTTTCCACAGTACAGTGTGGTGAAAAACCCAAAACCACTCTCACTGATACCAATGCCTTCATCGATAAAAATACCTACATTCATCCAATTTATACTTATAGCCTTCCAAATGCAACCCTTTTTGATGAAACCATTCACAAACTCTTAGAACATCTATATTCCAATGACTCTCTAAAAATAGAAAGTCAGTTCTTATGGAACCCTCAAAAAGAGAAAAATATATGCCTCCACAGTGACAAAAGAATAGTATAACAAAGCTCTCAAAGAATCAAATCCAGCATTCTTTGAGAAAAATTAACGGATGCTTCCATGCTTTATAAGCCAATGATTGGTGATCAGCAAATTATTGGCTAACGCAAATTAAGAAAGGTTACCTAAGCTTGAAACAAACAATGGTCCACAAACCAATAAAGAAGAAAACTTCAAGAAGACCCTAGAACTATTATTGTCCAGATCTACAACAACTCAGTCTTCTTCTTTGCAAAAATTCGAACAACAACTTTCGTCGACTGAATCACTCTCAGAACTATTTGCCAATAGCCATACTTCTAACCTAATTCATTTTTGTATTAAGAATTTCTTATCCTTATTACATCTATTCAATATAAGTTAGAAGAAACAAGGAAATTAGAGGATAAAGTTACTGTTCAGGAAATGTTTTAGCTATATCAGTAAAATATTTTAGATGAAGAAAAGTTGCTTTTATTCTTTAAGAAACTAGAGGAAACAAGCATAAAGCAATTGTTCCTCAATTAAGAAGTTTTTTATTCTACTGTTAAAAGGCTTAAAATAATATCTTACTTTAATGAGATTCTTAAATATCAAGTCCATCTCAGAAAAGGACTAGTACATGAAGTCTACATTAATACAAGACAGCCTGAAGATTATACAGGCTTTATTTCTTCTTCTTGTTCTACCTCTTCTTCCTATTCTTCCTCTTCTTCATCTTCTTCTCCCTCTTCTTCTTCCTCTTCCCCTTCTTTTTCATCTTCTTCTACTGCTTCCCCTTCTTACATTCCGTCTTCTTTCTCTTCTACTTCTTCTACATCTTCTTCTTTTTCTTCTACTTCTTCTACTACATCTTTTTCTTCTTCTTCTTCTTCTTCATTTTCTTCTTATTCTTCTTCCTGCTCTTTTTCTTATTCTTCTTCTTCTTTATCTTTTTCTTCTTTCTTCTTCTTCTTCTTCTTCTTCTTCTTCTCTTTTTCTTCTTCTTCTTCTTCTTCTCCTTCTTCCTCCTCTTCTTCTTCTTCTTCTTCAACCTCTTCTTCTTCTAATTCTTCTTCTTCTTCCTCTAGTTCTTCTTCATCTTCTTCTTCTTCCAATTTTTCATCTCCATCTTCCTCTTCTATTTCTTGTTCTTCTTCTTCTTCTTCTTCTTTTTCCTCTTCTCCTTCATCCTCTTCCTCTTCTTCTCCTCCTTCTTCATCTCCTTCTTCTCTTTCTTTTTCTCCTTCTTCTTCCTATCTACTTTTTCTTCTTCTTCTTCTTCTTCTGCTTCTCCTTCTTTTTCTTGTTCTTCTTCTTCTTCTTCTTCTTCTTCTTCTTTTTCTTCATCATCTTCCCCTTTTTTTACTTCTTCTTCTTCTTTTACTAATATTACTTCTTCTTCATCTTCTTCTTCTACTTTTTCTTCTTCTCCTACATCTCCTTCTTCTTTCTCTTCATGCTCATATCCTTGCTCTCCTACTTCTTCTTCTTCTTTTTCTTCTTCCTCCTCTCCTTCTACTTCTTCCTCTTCTGTGTCTTCTTCCTTATCTTCTTCTTCTTCCTCTTCATCTTCTTCTTCTTCCTCTTCTTCTTCTTCTTTATCTTCTTCTTCTTCTATTTCTTCTTCTACTTCTTCTTCTTCTTCTTCATCTTCTTCTTCCACTTCTTTATCTTCGCCTTTTTCTTCATGTCCTACTTCTTATTCTTCTCCTATTTGCTCTTCATCTTTCTCTTCTTTTTCTTATTCTTCTTCCTCTTCTTCTTCTTCTTCTTCTTCTTTTACTCCTTCATCTTCTCCTTCTTCCTCTTCTTCACCATCTCCTTCTTCTTCTTCTTGTTCTTCTTCTTCTTCATCTTAATCTTCTTCTTCTTCAACTAATTCTTCTACTCCTTCGGCACCATCCCCTTCTTCTTCTTCTTCTTGTTCTCCCCATTCTTCTACTTCTTCTCGTCATCTTCGATTACTTGTTCTTCCTATTCTTTTTCTTCAACTTCTTCTCCATCTCCTTCTTTAACATCTTCTTCTTCTTTTTCCTTTTCTTCTTATTCTTATCCTTATCCTTCTTCTTCTTCTTCTTCTTCTTCTTCTCTTTCATCTTCTTCTTCTTCTTCTTCTTCTTGTTCCCCTTCTTCATTTACTTCTTCTACTTCTTCTTCTTCTTCTTCAACTTCTTCCACTTCTACTTCTTCTTAAAGTTCCTCTGCTTCTTCTCTTTCTTCTTTTTCTTCTTCTCCTACTTCTTCAGCTCTTCTTCCACTTCTTCTTCTTCTCGTTTTTCTTCTTCTTCTTCCTCTTTTTATTCTAATTCTTATTCTTCTGCTTCTTCTTTTGCTAGTTTTTCTTCTTCTTCTTCTTCTTCTTCTAGTTTTTTCCACATCTTCTGCTTCTACTTGAACTTCTTCAACTTCTTCTTCTTGTTCTTCTTCTCCTTCTTCTTCTCTTCTTCTTCATCTTCTTCTTCTTCTTCTTCTCCTCCTCCTCCTTCTTCTTGTTGATCTTCCTCAACTTCTACTTCTTCTTCTTCTTCTACTTTTTCTTCTTCTTATTATTATTCTTCTTCTTCCTCTTCTTCTTCCTCTTCTTCCTCTCCATCTTCTTCTTCATCCCATTGTTCTTCCACTTCTTCTTTTCTTCTCCTTCTTTGTCTTCTTCTCCTTCTTCTTCTTCTTCTTCCATTTCTTCTTCTTCTTCTTCCTTTTCTTCGTCTTCTTCTTCTTCTTCTTCTTCTTATTCATCTTCCTCTTCCTCTTCTTCTTCTTCTTCTTCTTCTTCTTCTCCTTCTCCTTCCTCTTCTTCTTCTTTCTCTTC
The DNA here is from genome assembly GCA_023846275.1 of Vanilla planifolia. Lineage (NCBI taxonomy): Eukaryota > Viridiplantae > Streptophyta > Magnoliopsida > Asparagales > Orchidaceae > Vanilla > Vanilla planifolia. Next base: position 28,869 of record JAIUJO010002792.1, read on the forward strand.
TTCTTCTTCATCCTCTTCTTCTTGTTTTTCCTTGTGTTCTTCATCTTCTTTGTTTTATCCTTCTTCTTCTTCTTCTTCTTATTTTTCTTCTTCTTCTTTCTTTTCTTCTTATTCCCATTCTTCTTACTCTTCTCCTTCTTCCTTTTCTTCTTCTTCTTTTTCTTCTCCTTCTTCTTCGTCTTGCTCTTCTTCTTATTCTTTTTCTTCTTCTTCTTCTTCTTCTTCTTCTTCTTTTTCTCCTTCTTTTTCTTCTTTTTCCTCTTTTTCTTCTTCTTCTTCATCTTCGTCTTCTTCTCCTTTTCTTCTTCTTCTATTCTTATTCTTCTTCTTCTTCTTCTACTATATCCTCTTCTTCCTCTTCTTCTTCATCTTTTTCTTCTTGTTTTACTTGTTCGCCTACTTCTTCTTCCCCATCTTCACCTTCTACTTCTTCTTCTTCTTCTTCTTCTTCCTCTTCTTCTTTCTCTTCATCCCCTTCTTTTTCTTCTTCGTCTCCCACTTCTTCTTCTTCTTATTCTTTTTCTTCCTCTTCTTCCTCTTTGTCTTCTTCTTCTTCTTCTACTTCCTCTTCTTTTTCTTCTTCTTCTTCTTCCTCATTTTCTTCTTCTTCTTCCTCATTTTCTTCTTCATCCTCCACTTCTTCTTCCTCTTCTTCGTCTTTTTCTTCTTCTTCTTCTTCTTCTTCTTCTTCTTCTTTTTCATCTTCTTCTTCTACACCTTTATCTTCTCCTTTTTCTTCATCTCCTACTTCTTTTTCTTCTCCATTTTCTTCTCCATCTTCCATTTCTTTTTCTTATTCTTCTTCTTCTTCTTCTTCTACTCCTTCACCTTCTCCTTCTTCCTCTTCTTCATCATCTCCTTCTTCTACTTCTTCTTCCTCTTCTTCTTCTTCTTCTTCATCATCATCTTAATCTTCTTCTTCTTCAACTAATTCTTCTACTCCTTCTACATCATCCTCTTCTTCTTCTTCTTCTTCTTCCCGTTCTCCTACTTCTTCTCGTTCATCATCGATTACTTCTTGTTCCTATTATTCTTATTCTACTTCTTCTTCTCCATCTTCTTCATTATCATCTTCTTCTTCTTTTTCCCTTTCTTCTTATTCTTATCCTTATCCTTCTTCTTCTTGTTCTTC
>JAIUJO010002792.1:35000-37500 GCA_023846275.1 Vanilla planifolia
TCTTATTCTTATTCTTTTGCTTTTTCCTCTTCTTCTTCTTTTTCTTCTTCTTCTTCTTCTACTTCTTCTGATTCTTCTTCTTCTTCTTCTTCATCTTCTTTTTCTTTTTCTTCTTCTTCTTCTACTACTACTTGTTCTTCTTCTTCTTCTTCTTCTACTTCATCTTCTTCTTCTTCTTCTTCTTCTTTTTCTTCTTCTTCTTCTCCTTCCACATCTTCTTCTCTTTATTCTTCTTCTTCTTGTTGTTCTTCTTCTTCTCTTTCTTCTTCTTCTTTTTTTTCTTCTTCTTCTTCTTCCCCTTTGTCTTCTTCTTCTTATTCCTCTTCCTCTTCTTCCTCCTCTTCCTCTTCTTCTTCTTCTTCTTCTACAACTTCTTCTTCTCCTTGTTCTTCTTCTTCTTCTTTTTCGTCTTCGTCGACTTGTTCTTCTCCTTCCTCTTCTTCTTCTTCTTCTTCTCCTTCTTGATTTTCTTCTACTTCTTCTTCTTCTTCTTCTTCATCTTCTTCTTCTTCTTCTTGTACTTCTTCTCCTTCTTCTTCTTTTTCTTCTTCTTCTTCTTCAAACTCTTCTTATTCTTCTTTTTCTTCTTCTTCTTCTTCTTCTACTTTTGCTTCTTCTTCTCCTTCTTCTTCCTCTTCTTATTCTTTATTTTGTTCTTTCTCTTCTTCTTTATCTTCATCTTCCTCTTGTTCTTCCCCTTTTTCTTCCTCTTCATCTTCTTTTTCTTCTCCTTCTTCTTCTTCTCCTTCAACTTCAACTTCTTCTACTTCTAATTCTTCTTTTTCATCCTCTTCTTCTACTTCTTCTCCTTCTTTTCCTTCTTCTTCTACTTCTTCTTCTTCTTCTTCTTCTTCTTCTAATGCTTCTTCTTCTTTTTTCCTTCTTTTTCTTCTTCTTCTTCTTTTCCTTCTCCTTCTTCTTCTACTTCTCCTTATCCTCCTCCTACTCCTCCTCCTCCTCCTTCTAGTCCTTCTTCTTCTTCTTCTTCTTCTTATTCTTCTTTTTCTTCTTCTTCTTCTACTTCTTCTTCTTGTTCTTCTCCTACTTCTTCTTCTTCTTCTTCTTCTTCTTATTCTTCTTCTTCTTCTTCTTTTTGTTCTTCTTATTCTTCTTCTTCTTCTTCCTTTTCGTTTCCTTCTGGTTCTTCTTCTTCAACAAATTCTTCTACTTCTTCTTCTCCTCCTCTTTTTCTTCAACTTGTTGTCGTTCTTCTTCTTTTTCTTCTTCTTCTTCTTCTTCTCGTTCTCCTTCTTCACCTTCATCTTCTTCTTCTTCTTTGTCTTCCTTTTCTTCTTCTTCTTCTTCTTCTTCTTCATCATCATCATCATCATCTTGTCCTTTGTCTTGTTCTTCTTCTTCTTCTGCTTCTTCTTCTTCTTCTTCATTAGCTTTTTCTTCTTCTTTTTCTTCTTCTTCTTTTTCTTCTTCTTCTTCTCCTTCTTCTTCGTCATCTTCTTCTTCTTTTTCTTTTCCATCTTCTTCTTCTTCTTCTTCTCCTCCTCCTCCTCATCCTTCTTCTGCTTCTTCGTCTTCTTCTTCTAGGACTTCTACTTCTTCTTTTTCTTCTTTACCTTCTTCTTCTTATTCTTCTTCCTCTTCTTCTTCTTCTTCCTCCTGCTCTTCTTCTTCCTCCTCCTTATCTTCATCCTCCCCTTTTCTCCTTCTTCTTCTTATTCTTGTCCTTCTTCTTCTTTTTCATCTCTATCTTCTTTCTCTACCTATTTCAGTTCTTCTTTCCCTTCATTTACTTTCTCCTCTTCTTCTTCCTTCTCTTTTTCTTCTTCTTCTTCTACTCTTACCACTACTTCTTTGTTCTTCTTCTTATTCCTCTTCTTCATCTTCTTCTTCTTCTTCTTCTTCTTCTTCTCCTTCTTCTTGTTCTTGTCTTACTTCTTCTTCTTCTTCTTCTTTTTCTTATTCTTCTTCTTCTTCTTCTTCTTTTTGTTCTTCTTATTCTTCTTCTTCTTCCTTTTCGTTTCCTTCTTGTTTTTCTTCTTCAACAAATTCTTCAACTTCTTCTTCTCTTCTTCTTTTTCTTCAACTTGTCGTTGTTCTTCTTCTTTTTCTTCTTCTTCTTCTTCTTCTCCTTCTTCTTCTTCTTCTTCTCGTTCTCCTTCTTCACCTTCTTCTTCTTCTTCTTCTTCTTCTTTGTTTTCCTTTTCTTCTTCTTCTTCTTCTTCTTCTTCTTCATCTTCTTGTACTTCGTCTTGTTCTCCTTCTTCTTCTTTTTCTTCTTCTTCTTCTGCTTCTTCTTCTTCTTCTTCATTAGCTTCTTCTTCTCCTTCTTCTTCTTCTTCTCCTCCTTTTTCTTCTTCATCTTCTTGTTCTTCTTCTTTTCCTTCTTCTTCTTCTTCTTCTTCTTCTCCTCCTCCTCCTCCTCTTTCTGCTTATTCGTCTTCTTCTTCTAGGACTTTTACTTCTTTTTCTTCTTTATCTTCCTCTTCTTCTTTTTCTTCCTCTTACTCTTCTTCTTCCTCCTCCTTATCTTCATCCTCTCCTT
>JAIUJO010002792.1:47500-50000 GCA_023846275.1 Vanilla planifolia
TTCATCTTCTTCTTCTTCTTCTTCTTCTTCTTCTTCTTCTTCTTCTTCTTCTTCTTCATCTTCTTCTTATTCTTCTTCCTCATCTTCATCTTTTTCATCCTCTTCTTCTTCCTTTTCTTTTTCCTTTTATTTTTCTTCTTCTTCTTCTTCTTCTTCTTCTTCTTCTTCTACTTCTTCCTCATCTTCATCTTCTTTTTCTCCTTCTTCTTCTTCTTCTTCTCATTCTTCTTTCTCTTCTCGTCCTTCCTGTTCTTCTTGTTCTTCCTCTTCTTCTTCTCCTCCTCCTTCTTCTTCTTCTTCTTCTTCTCCTCCTTCTACTACTTCTTCTTCTTCTTCTTCAACATTTTGTACTTCTTGTTCATGTTCTTGTTCTTCTTCTTCTAATTCTATTTATTGTTCTTCTTCTTCTCCTTCTTCTTTACCCTCTCCTTTTTCTTCTTCTTCCTCTTATTCTTCCTCTACTTCTTCATTTTCTTCCTCTTCTTCTACTTCTTCTTCTGCTTCTTCTTCTTCTACTTCTTCTTTTTCTTCTTCCTCTTCTTTTAGTCATCCTCCTCATCTTCTTCTTGATCTTCTTCTTCTTCTTCTTCTTCTTATTCTTCTTCTTCTTCTTCTTCTTCTTCTTCTGCTTCTTCTTCTTCTTACACATCTTTTTCTTCTTCCCCGTCTTCCTCAACTCCATCTTCTTCTTCTTCAACTTCATTTTCTTCATTTTCATCTTCTTCTTCCTATCTTTGTCTTCTTCCTCTTCTTCTTCTTCTTCTTCTGACTCTTTTTCTTCTTCCTCCTCTTCTTTTCTTCTTTCTCTTTTTCTTATTCTTGTTCTTCTTCATCATCTTTTACTTCTTCTTTTTCTCCTTCCTCTTCTATTTCTCATTCCATCTTCTTCTACTTCTTCTTCGTGTTCTTCATCTCATTCTCCTCCTCCACCTCCTTCATCTTCATCATCATCATCATCTTCATCTTCTCCTTCACCTTCTACTCATTCACCTTGTTCTCCTTCTTCTTCTTCTTCAACTTCTTCTTCCTCTTCTTCTTCTTCTTCTTCTTCTTTTTATTCTTCTTCTATTCTTCTCCTTCTTCTTCTTATTCTTCTTCTTCTCCTTCTTCTTCATCTTTCTCTTCCTCTTCTTTCTCTTCCACTTCTTTTCTTCCTCCTGTTCTTCTTCCTCTTCTTCTTCCTTTTCTTCTTTCACTTCTTCTTCTTGTTCCCCTTTTCTTTGACTTCTCTTCTTCTTCTTCTTCTTTCTCTTCATCTTCTTCTTGTTAATCTTCTTCCTCTTCTTCTTCCTCTTCTTCTTCTTGCTCTTCTTCTTTCTCTTGTTCTTCTTCTTTTTCTTCTTTTTGTTCTTCTTCTTCTTCTTCTTCTTCTTCTTTTCTTCTTCTTCTTCTTCTTCTTTTTCTACCTCTTCCTCTTCTTTTTCTGCTTCTTTTTCTTCTTCTTCTTCTTCTTCTTCTTCTTCCTCTTCTTCTTCATCATCTTCTTCTTCCCCTTCTTCTCCTCCTCCTTTTTCTTCTTCTTCTTCTTCTTCTTCTACATCTACTTCTTATTTCTTATTCTTTATCTTCTTCTTCTCCTTCGTCTTCCTCTTCATCTTCTTCTTCTTCTTCTTCTTCTTCCTCTTCTTTTTCTTCTTTTCCTTCTTGTTCAAATTCTTCTTCTTCTTCTTCTTCTTCTTCATCTTGTTCCTCTTCTTCTTCTTCTTCCTCTTCTTCTTCCTTATTTCTTCTTCCACCATCTACCACCCCTCCTCCACTTCTTTCTCTTCTTCCACTTCTGCTTGTTGTACTTCGTCTATTTCTACGGCCTCTTCTTCGTCTTCTTCTTCTTCCCCTTCTTCTTCTTCCTCCTCTTCTTCTTCTTCTACTACTTCTTCTTCTTCTTCTTCTCCTTCTTCTTCTTCCTCTTTTTCTTCTTCTTCTTCTTCTTCTTCTTCTCCTCCTCCTCCTTCTTCTTCTTCATCTTCTTCTTCTTCTTCTTCTTCTTCTTCTTCTTCTTCCTCCTCCTCCTTTTCTTCTTCTACTTCTACTTCTTCCTCTTCTTCTACTTCATCTTCCTCCTCTTCTTCTTCTTACTCTTCTTCTTGTTCTTCCTCTTCTTCTTGCTCTTCTTCTTCTTCTTCTTTTTCTTCTTCTCCTTCTTCTTCTCCTTCTTCTTCTCCTCCATCTTGTTGTTGTTGTTCTTCTTCTTCTTCTTCTTCTTCTTCTTCTTCTTCTTCCTCCTCCTCCTCCTCCTCTTTTTCTACATCTACTTCTTCTTCTTCCTCTTCTACTTCTCCTTCCTCTTCTTCTTGTTCTTCCTTTTCTTCTTGTTCTTCCTCTTTTCATGTTCTTCTTCTTCTTCTTCTTCTTCTTCTCCTTCTTCTTCTCTTCTTCTTCTTCTTCTTCTTCTACCTCTTTTTCCTCTTCTTCGCCTTCCTCTTCCTCTACTTCTTCTTTTTCTTCTTCCTCCTCATCCTCCTGCTCCTCATCCTCCTCTTCCTCTACTTCTTCTTCTTCT
>JAIUJO010002792.1:62500-70000 GCA_023846275.1 Vanilla planifolia
TTCTAATCGTACTTTTCTTCTTCTTCACCTTCTCCTTGTTCTTTTTCTTCTCCATCTTTGTCTTCCACTTCTTCCCCTTCTCCTTCTTCTCCTTCTTCATGTTCTTCCTCTTCCTCTTCTTCTTCTTCTCCTTCTTCTTCTTCTCCTTCTCCTCCTCCTCCTCCTCCTCCTCCTCCTCCTCCTCCTTCTCAACTCATCCTCCTCCTCTTTCTTCTTCCTGTTCTCTGCCTTTTTCTTCTTCTTCTTCTCCATGTTCTTATTCTTATTCTTCTTCTTCTCCTTCTTCTCCTTCTCCTTCATCTTCTTCTTCTTCTTCTTGTCCATCTTTTTTTTTCTTTTTCTTCTTCTTCCCCTTCCTCTTGTTCTTCATCTTCTTCTTCTCCTTCTTCTTCTTCTTCTTCTTCTTCCCTTGTTGTCCTTCTTCTTCTTCTCCTTCTTCTCCCACTTCTACTTCTACTTATTCTTCTTCTTATTCTTCTTATCCTTCTTTTCCTTTTCCTCTTCTTCTTCTTCTTCTTCTTCCTCTTCTTCTTCTCCTCCTCCTTCTTCTTCTTCTTCTTCTTCTTCTCCTTCCCTGTCATCTTCTTCTTCTTCTTCTTTTTCCTCATCATCAGCTTCTTCTTCTTATTCTTCTCCTTTGCCTTCTTCTTCTTCTTCTTCTTCTTCTTCTTCTTAATCTTTTCTACTTTTCCTTCTTCTTTATCTTCTTCTTCTTCTTTTTCTTCTTCTCCTCCTCCCCCTCCTTAATCTTTTTGTTCCTCTTCCCCTTCTTCTTCATTTTCTTCTTGCACTTCTTCTTCCTCTTCTTCTTCTTCGCTTCCTTCTTCTCCTTCTCCTCTACCTACTCCTCCTCCTTATACTTCTTTTGTTCTTCTTCTTCCACTACTTGTTCTTCTTCTTCTTCTTCTTTTATACATCTTCTTTTTCTTCTCCTTCATCTTCTCCTTTTTTTTTTCTTCTTCTTCTTCTTTTATTTTTCCTTAATCTTCCTCTTCTCCTTGTTCTTCTTCTTCTTCTTCTCCTCCTTCTTCTTCCTCATCATCTTCTTCTCCTTCTTCTCCTTCTTCTTATTCTTCTTCTTTTTCTTCTACAACTTCTTCTCCTTCTCCTTCTTTTTCTTGTTGTCCTTCTTCTTCTTCTTGTCGTCAACTTCTTCTTGTTCTTTTTCTTCCAAATCTTTTTGTTTTTTTTCTTCTTCTTCTACTTTTTCATCTTCTTCTTCTACTGCTTCTTCTTCTTCTTCTTCCACTTCGTCTTCTTCTTCATCTTCTTCTTCTTCTTCATATTTTTCTTCCTCTTCTTATTCTTCTTCCTCTACTACTCCTACATCTTCTTCTTCCACTTGTTCTTCTTCTTTTTCTTCACCTTCAGCATCATCTTCTTCTTCTTCTTCTTCTTCTTCCTCTTCTTCTTCTTCAACTTTCCCTTCTTCTTCCTCTTCATCTCTTTCTTTTTCTTCTTTATCTTATTCCTCTTCTTCTTCTTCATTGTCTTCTCCCACTTTTTGTTCTTATTTTTCTTCTTCTTCTTCTTCTTCCTCTTCTTCCCCTTCTTCTTCTTCTTCTTGCACTTCCTCTTCATTTTCATCTTCTTCTTCATCTTCATCTTCTCCTTCTTCTTTGTCTTCTTCTTCTTCCCCTCCTTCTTTTTCTTCTTCTTCACCTTCTTCTTCTTTTTCTTCTTTCCCTTCTTCTTCTTCTCCTTCTTCTTCTCCTTCCTCATCTTCTTCATCTTCTTTTCATTCTTCCCCTTCTTCTTCTTCTTTTCTATTTCCTTCTTATACTTCTCTATCTTCTTCTTCTTTTCTTCTTCTTCTTCTCTTTCATCATCTTCTTCTCCTTCTTCTTCTTCTTCTTCTACTTCTTCTTTTTCTTCTTCTCTTTCATCTTCTTGTTCTGCTTCTTATTCTTCTCCTTCTTCTCCAAATTCTTTTTCTTCTTCTTATTCTTATCCTTCCTCTTCTTCTTTCTTCTTCTTCTTCTTCCTGTCTTTCTTCCTCTTCTTTTTCTTCTTCTTTTCCCTCTACTACTTCTTGTTCTTCTTCTTGTTCTTCTTCTTCTTCTTATTCTTCTTTTCTTTTTCTTCTTCTTCTTCTTCTCAATCTTCTTCTTCTTCTTCTTCTTCCTCTTCTTCTCATTCTTCTTCTTCTTCTTCTTCTTCTCCTTCCATGTCGTCTTCTTCTTCCTCATCTTCTTCTTCCACATCGTCATCTTCTTCTTCTTATTCTTCTTTTATTTGTTCTTCTTCTTCTTCTTCTACTACTTCTTCTTAATCTTTTTCTACTTTTCCTTCTTCTTTATCTTCCTCTTCTTCTTTTTCTTCTTCTTCCCCTCCTCCCCTCCCCTTATTCTTTTTGTTCTTCTTCCTCTTCTTGTTCATTTTCTTGATCTTTTTCTTCTTCTTCCTTTTTATCTTCCTCTTCTTCTTCTTCTACTTCCATTTCATCTCCCACTTCCTCTTTTTCTTCTTTGTCCTCTTCTTGTTCTTCTTTTTCTTCTTCTATTTCATCTTCTTCTGCTTCTTCTTCTTCTTCTACCTCTTCTTCTTCTTCTACTACTGCTTCCTCTTCTTCCACTTCTTCTTCTTCTTCTTCTTCTTCTTTTTCTTCTTCTTCTTCTTCTTCTCTCTTTTCATTTTTTTCACTATCTTCTTCTTCACCTGCTCCTAATCCTCCTCCTTCTTCTTACACTACTTCTTCTTTTTCTACCACTTGTTCTTCTCCTTCTTTTTCTACTTCTTCTTATCCTCCTTCATCTTCTCCTTTTCTTCTTCAACTTCTTCTTCTTTAGTTTCTCCATCATCTTCTTTTTCTCCTTTTTCTTCTTCCTGTTGTTTTAATTCTCCTTCTCCTTCTTCTTCTTCTTCTTATTCTTCTTGTTCTCCTTCTTGTTCTTCTTCTTCATCTTCTTCTTTTCCTTCTTTTTCTTCCTCTTCTTCTTCTTGAACTTCTTCTTCTCTTTCTCCTTCGTTTTCTTTTTCTCGTACTTCTTCTTCATCATCTTCTTCTTCTTCTTTTTCCTCCAAATCTTTTTCTTTTTTCTTCTTCTTCTTCATTTTTTCTTCTTCTTCTTTTGCTTCCTCTTCTTCTAGTTTGTCTTATTTTTATTATTTTTCTACTTCTTCCTTGTTTTCTTCTTTTTCCACTTCTTTTTCTTCTTTATCTTGTTCTTCTTCTTGTTATTCTTCTTCTTCTACTTCTTCATCTTCTTCTTCCTCTTGTTCTTCTTCTTTTCTTCTTCTTCTTCACCTTCTTCTCTTTCTTCTTCTTTTTCCTCTCCTTCTTCCTCTTCTACTTCCTCTTCTTCTTCCACTTCATCTCTATCTTCCTCTTTTTATTCTTCTTCCTTTTCTTTTTCTTCACCTTCTTCTCCCACTTGTTCTTTTTTTTCTTCTACTTGTTCTTCTTCTTCTTCTTCTTCTTCTTGAACTTCTTCTTCTTGCACTTCCTCTTCTTTTTCTTCTTCTTCTTCTTCTTCTTCTTCTTCTTCATCTTCTTCTTCACCTTCTTCTTATTCTCCTTCATATTCTTTTTCTTCTTATTCACCTTCTTCTTCTCCTTATTCTTCTCCTTATTCATCTTCCCCTTCTTTTTCTTCTTCTTGTTCTTCTTCTCCTTCTTCTTCTTCTTCTTCTTCTTCTTCTCTTTCATCATCTTCTTCTTCTTCTTCTTCTTCTTCTTCTTCTTCCACTTTTTCTTCCTATTCCTCTTATTCTTCTTAATTCCCCTCATCTTCTTATTCTTCTTCTTCTTCTTCTTGCACTTCTTTTTCTTCTTCTCCTTCTTCTACCTGTGCTCCTTCTTCTCTTTCTTTTTCTTTTTCTTCTTCTTCCTTGCCATTTTCTCATTCAATTTCTTCGTTTTCTACCTCCTCATTTTTTCCACCTCTTCTTTTCTTTTTCTTCTCCTCCTTTTTCTTCTTCTTCCTTTTCTTCTTCTCCTCTTCCATATCCTCTTCTACTTCTTCTTCTTCTTCTTCTTCTTCTACCTATTTTTCCTCCTCTTCCTCTTCTTCTTCCTCTCCTTCTTCTTCTACTTCTTCTTCCTCTTCTTCTGTTTCCATTGATTCTTCTTCTTTCTCTTTTTCTTGTTGTTCTTATTCTTCTTCTTCCTCTTTTTTTTCTACATCACCCCCTTCCTCTTCCTCTTCTTCATCTTCTTCTCCTTCATCATCCTCTTCTTCTTCTTCTTCTTCTTCCTCCTCCTCCTTCATCTTCTCTTCTTCATCTTCTTCTTCTTCTTTGTCTTCTTCCTCTTCTTCCACTTCTTCCTCTTCTTCTTCTACTTCTTCTTCTTCTTCTTCTCCTTTTCTTCATCTTCTTTTTCTTCTTGTTCTTCTTCTTCTTCTTCTACCATTTCATTTTCTTCCTCCTCTTCTTCTTCATCATCATAATCTTCTTATTCTTCTTCTTCTTCTTTATCTTCTTCTTCTTCTTCCTCTTCTTCAACTTTTCCTTCGTCTTCGTCTTCTTCTTCCTTTTCTTCTCCTTCTTCTTCTTCTTTTCTTCTTTGATTTCTTCTTCTTCTTCTTCTTCTACATCTTCGTTATCTTCTTCTTCCTCTTCATCTTCTTTTTCTTCTTGTTCTTCTTCCCCTTCTTCTTCTTCTTCTTCTTCTTCTTCTTCCCTTTCTTTTTCTTCTTCTTTTTCTTTTTCATCTTCCTCTTCTTCTTGTTCTTTTTCTCCTTCTTCTATTTTATTCTTCTTCTTCATCTTCTTCTTCTTCTTGTTCTTGTTCTTCTTCTACTACTTCTCTACTTCTTCTTCTTTTTCTTCTTCTACTTCTTCTTCTTTTTCTTCTTCTACTTCTTCTTCTTATATTTCAACTTTTTCTTTTTCTTCTCCGACTTGTTTTTCTTCTTTTTATACTTCTTTTTCTTCTTCTTCTTCTTCTTCTTCTTCTTCTTCCTCTTCTTCTTGTTCTTTTCTTCTTCTTCTTTTTCCTATTCCACTTCTTCTTCTTCTTCTTCTTCTTCTCTTTCACCTTGTACTTCTTGTTCTTCTTCTTTGTCAACTTCTTCTTCCTCTTCTTCTTCTTCTTCTTCCTATTTTTTTCTTCCCCGTCTTCTTCCTCGTCTTCTTTTTGTTCTTCGACACGTTCTTCTTCTTCTTCTTCCTCTTTTGCTGCTTCCTTTTCTTCTTCTTCTTCTTCTTCTTCTTCATCTCCTTCTTCGTCTGCTTCTTCTACTTCTTCTTCTTCCTTTTCTTCTTCTTGTTGTTGTTCTTCTTCTTCCTGTTCCTCTTCTTTTGCTTCCTTTTCTTCATCATCATCATCAAATTCTTTTCTTCTTCTTCTTCTTCTTCATTATTTCTTCCTCCTTTTCCTCTTCCACTTCTCATTCTTCTTCTTCTTCTTCTTCTTCTTCTTCTTCTTCTGCTTCTTCCTCTTCTTCTTCCTCCTCTTCTTCATCTTCCTCTTCTTCTTCTTCCTTTTCTTCTTCTTCTTCTTTCTCTTCATCATCTTCTTCTTCTTCTTCTTCTTCTTCTTCTTTGTCTACTTCTTCTTCTTCTTTTTCTTCCTTTTCCTCTTCTTCTTCTTCTTTTCTTCTTCTACTTCTTCTTGTTCCTCTTCTTCTGCTTCCTTTTCTTAATCATCATCGTCATAATCTTCTTCTTCTTTTCCAACTTCTTCGTCTTCTTCTTTCTCTTCTTCTTCTTCTACTACTACTACTACTTCTTCTTCTTCTTCTTCTTCAACTTCTTCATTCTCTTCTTCTGCTTCTTCTTCTTCTTCTTATTCTTATTCTTCTTCTTATTCTTATACTTCCACTTCTTCTTCTCCTCCATCTTCTCCTTCTTCTTCGTCTTCTTCTTCTTCTACTTCTTTTTTTTCTTCTTCTTTTTCTTCTTGATCTTGTTCTTCTTCTTGTACTTCTTCTTCTTTTTCTTCTTTCTACTTCTACCTCTTCTTCTTCTACTTCTTCTTCTTCTTCTTCTTTCTTCTTATACTTCAACTTCTACTTCTTTTTTTTCTACTTATTATTCTTCTTCCTCTTCTTCTTCTTCTTCTACTTCCTCTTCTTTTTCCTCTTCTTCTACTTCTTGTCCTTCTTCTTCTTCTTCCTCTTCTTCTTCATCTTCTTTTTATTCGTCTTCTTCTTCCACATTTTTTCCTTTTCTCCTTCCCCATCTCGTTCTTCTTCTTCTTCTTCTTCTTCTTCTTCTTCTTCCTTTTCTTCTTCTTCTTCTTCTCCTTCTTCTTCTTCTTCTTCTTCTTCTTATACTTCTTCTTCTTCTTCTTCTTCATCTTCTTCTTCTTCTTCTTCTTCTTGTTCTTCTCCTTCTTCTTCTTCTTCTTCTTCTTCTTCTTCTTTTCTTTCTTCTTCTTCTTCTTCTTCATCTCTTTCGCCTTCTTCTTCTTCTTCTTTTTCTTCTTCTTCTTTTTATTCTTCTTTTTTTCCATCTCCTTCTACTTCTTCTTCCACATCGTCTTCTTCTCCATCTTCTTCTTCTTCTTCTTCTTCGGCTTCTCTTTCTTCTTCTTCCTCTTGTGTCACCATCTTCTTATTCTTCTGCTTCTTCTTCTTCTTCTTCTTCTTTTTATTCTTCTTCAACTTCTTCTTTGTCTTCTTCTTTCTGTTCTTCTCCTTCTTCTTCTCTTTCTTCTTTTTCTTCATCTTCTTCTTCTTCTTCTTCTTCTTCTTCCTCCTCCTCTTCTCCTTCCTCTTGTTCTTCGCCTTCTTCTTATTCTTATTCTTCTTGTTCTTCTTCCGCCTCTTATTCTTCTTCTTCTTCTTCTTCTTCTTCTTTTTCTTCTTCTTCTTCGTCTTCTTCTTCTTCTTCGTCTTCTTCTTCTTTTTATTCATCTCCTTCCTCTTTTTCTTCTTCTTCTTCTTCTTCTTCTTTCTTCTTCTTCTATTTGTTCTTCTTCTTCATCTTCTTCCTCTTCTTCTCCATCTTATTCTTCCTCATCTTCTCCTTCTTCATCTTCTTCTTCTCCTAGTTCTTCTTCTTTTTCTACCCCTTATTTTTTTCTTCTTCTCCTTCCCCTTCTTCATTTCCTCTCCACCTTCTTTTTCTACTTCTTCTCCTTCTCCTTCTTCTTCCCGTTCTTCTTCTTCTTTATCTTCTTCTTTTTTTCTCTTTCTTCCTCTTTTTCTTCTTCTCCCCCTTCTTCTTATTCTTCTTTTTCTTCTCCACTTTCTTCTTCGTCTTTTTCTCCTTCTCCTTTAGCATATTCTTCTTCTTTGCCTTCTTCTTCTTCTTTTTCTTCTACTTCTTTTACTTCTCCGTCTCCTTCTTTTCCTTCTTTCTCATCTCCTTCTACTTCTTCTTCTTCTCCCTCTTATTGTTGTTATTATTATTATTATTATTATTATTATTATTATTATTATTATTATTATTATTATTATCCTTCTTCTCCTACTTCTTTTCCTTCTTCTCCTTTTCTCTTCTTCTCCTTCTTCTTCTTCTTCTTCACCTTCTCTTTCTTCTTCTTCTTCACCTTCTTCATCTTCTTCTTCTACTAATTTTTGTTCCACTTCTCCTCCTCCTTCTCTTTTT
>JAIUJO010002792.1:72500-75000 GCA_023846275.1 Vanilla planifolia
TCCTCTTTCACTTCCTCTTCTTCTTCTTCTTCTTCTTCTTCGTCTTCTTCTCCTTCTTCATCATGTTTTTCATCTTCATCTTCTTCTTCTTCTTTTTCTTCTTCTTCTTCTTTGTCTCCTTCTTCTTCTTCTATTTCTTCTTCTTTTTTTATTTCTACTTATTTTTATTCTTCTTCTTCTAATTCTTCTTCTTCTTCTTCTTCTTCTTCTTCTTCTTCTTCTTCTGCTTCTACTTCTCCTTTTTCCACTTCTTCTTTTTCATCATATTCTTCTTCTTCTTCTTCTTCTTCTATTTATGTTTCTTTTTCTTCATCATCATCTTCTTCTTCTTCTTCTTCTTCCATCTTCTTCCTCTTCTTCTTCTTCTTCAACTTCTTTTTCTTCTTCTTTCACTTCTTTTTCTTCTTCTTTTTCTTCTCTTCTTGTTCTTGTTCTTCTTCTTGTTGTTCTTCTTCTTCTCCTGCATCTTCTTGTTCTGCTTCTTCTTTTTGTTCTTCTTCTTGTTCTTCTTCTTCTTCATCATCTTCTTCTTCCTTCACTTCTTCTTCTTCTTCTTCTCTTCATGTTCTTCTTCTTCTTCTTTTTCTTCTTCTAGTCCTACTTCTTCTCCTCCAACTTTTCCTACTGGTTCTTCTTCTTCTTCTCCTCCTTTTTCTTCTTCTCCTTCTCCTCTTTCTTTTTCTTCTTCTCCTTCTTCTCCATCTCCTTCTTCTTCTTCTTCTTCTTCTTTTCTTTTTTCTTCTTGTTCTTCTTCACCTTCTCCTTCTTCTTCTTCTTCTTGTTCTTCTTCTTCCCCTCCTCCTTTTTCTTCTTCTTCTACTTCTCCTTCTTCTTCTTCTTCTTTTTCTCTGTCTACATCTTCTTTTTCTCAAACTTCTTCTTATTCTTCTTCTTATTCTCCTTCTTCATCTTCTTCTTCTCCTTCATGTTCCTCTTCCTCTTTCTCTTCTTCTTATTCTTGTTGTCCTTCTTCTTCTTCTTCTTCTTCTTCTTCTTCTTTTTCTTCTTCTCCTTTTTCTTCTCCATCTTCTTCTTCTTTCCTTCTTCTTCTTATCTTCTTCTCCTCCTCCTATTCTTTCTTTTTCTTCTTCTCCTTCTTCTCTTCTTCTTCTTCTCCTTCTTCTTCTCCTTGTTCGTATTCTTTCTCTTCATCATCATCATCTTCTTCTTCTTCTTCTTCTTCTTCTTCTTCTCCTTCTACTTCTTCTTCTACTACTCCCTTCTCTTCTTCTTCTACTTCTTCTTCTTCTCTTTCTCCTTCTTCTTCTTCTTCTCATTCATCATCTTCTTCTTCTTCTTCTTCTCCTTTTTCTATTTCTTCTTCTTCTCCTTCTTCTTCTTCTTCCTCTTAATCTTCTCCTTCTTCTTCTTCATTTCCATCTTTTTCAACTTCTCCTACTTCTTCTACTTCTTTTTCTTCTTCTTCTCCTTCTTCTTCATATTTTTCTTCTTGTTCTACTTATTCTTCTTCTTCATCCTCTTCTACTTCTTCTATTTCTTCTTGTTCTCATCCTCATTCATCTTCTTCTATTTCTTCTGCTCCTTCTTCTCCTCCTTTTCCTTCCTCTTTTTTTTCTTCTTCGTCTCCTTCTTCCTCGGCTTCTTCTTCTTCTTCGTCCTCTTCTCCTTCTTTTTTTCTTACTCTCCTCCTCCTTCATCTTCTTCTATTTCTTCTACTCCTTGTTCTTCTCCTTCTCCTTCTTTTTTTCTTCTTCCTCTCCTTCCTTTTCTTCTTCTTCTTCTTCTTCTTCTTCTCCTCCTCCTCCTCCTCCTCCTTCTTTCTGTTTGTCTCATTCTTCTTCTTCTTCTTCTTCTCCTCCCTCTCCTTCTTCTTGTTATATTCTTCATCTTCTTCTTCTTTTTTTCACCTTCTTCTTCTTCTTCCTCTTCTACTCTTTCTTCTTCATTTTCTTCTCTTTCTCCTTCTTCTTCTTCTTCTTCATCTTCCTGTCCTTCTTCGTCTTGTTGTTCTTCTTCTTTTTCTTCATTTTCTTCTTCTTCATCATCTTCTTCTTCTTCTTCTTCACCTCCATCTCCCTCTTCATGTTCTCCCTCTTCTTCTTCTTCTTCTTCTCCTCCTCCTTCTTCTCCTTCTTCTCCTTCTTCTTCTTTTACTTCTTCTTCTTCTTCTCCTTCTCTATCTTCTTCTTCTTCTTTTTCTTCTTCTTCTTTCTCTCCTTCTTCTTCATCATAATCTTCTTCTTCTTCTTCTTCTTCTCCATCTTCCTCTTCATCATCATCTTCATCTTCTTCTTCTTCTTATTCTTCTTATTCTTGATCTTGTTCTTCTTCTTCTTCTCCTTCTTCTTTTTCGTCTTCATCTTCTTCTTCTCTTATTTCATCTTGTTCTCTAACTTCTTCTTCTTCTTCTTCCTCTTCTTCTTCGCCTTCTTCTTCTTCTACCTCTCCTTTTTGTTGTTCTTCTTCTTCTCCTACTTCTTCTTCTTCTCCTACTTCTTTCTCTTCTTCTTATTCTTGATGTTGTTGTTCTTCTTCTTCT
>JAIUJO010003273.1:15000-20000 GCA_023846275.1 Vanilla planifolia
GAAGGAGAAAAAGAAGAGAAAGAACAATATTAAGAAGGAGGAGAAGAAGAAGAAGAGAAAGAGGAAGAAGAAGAAGAAGGAGAAGAACAAGAAGTAAAAAAAGAAGAAATAGAAGAAGAAGAAGAAGAAGAAGAAGAAGAAGAAGAAGGAGAAGAAAAAGAAGAAGAAGAAGATGAAGAAGAGAAAAAAAGAACAAGAAAAAGAAGAAGGTGAAGTAGAAGAAGAGGAAGAAGAAGAAGATAAACGTCAAGAATTTTTTTTTTTTTTTTTATTTTATTTTTTTTTAATTTTTTTTTTATATAAGGATTGTATTTTATTGCTAATAAGAGTGATTACAAGAGACCCAGCGTCCAAAGATGGAGGCTTTCAGTAACAAGCAGTTTCTTGGAATTGAAGCAGTACAAAGAAGCTAAGAATTGTTGAGTTTCCCACTGCAATTTACCCGGCGTAGTGAGCCGATCTGAGTAGAGTGCCGCATTCCTAGCTTTCCAGGCTGACCAGCATACTACTCCTGGAATTGAGAAGGCGAGAGAATTTATGGAGGCTTTATGAGACCACCAGCACTGGATTTAATCGAAGAGATTGGACTGGTAGGGAACCCCCAGGAGCCGACCAAACCACTTCCAGGTAGGGTTGATGATGGGGCATTGCCAAAAGATATGATCCAGCGTGTCCCATTCTGGACAGAACGGGCACTTAGAGGCAAGCGAGATATGAATCTTCTGAAGATTTGCAGGCAACGGAAGTGCATTATTAAACAGTCGCCACATAAAAATAGAGATTTTTTCCGGAATCCTTGGGTGCCACACCAGTGTGTTGTCATGCTGTTGATACACCTCCGGAAGCGACAAGCCGCAAAGAGTGTCGTAAGCAGTGGCGAAGGAGAAATGACCCGCGGAATCCAAACACCTCCTTAACCAAACCTACAGCACATGGAAATCCTCAACCAGGTCCAAGCTATACGGAAAGCGAGCCAGGACCCGGTCCAGTTCCGAACCAGATGGTCCGGACAAACCGTCCACGAACGAATCCGCCCAAGCCCGTCCAGGACCTTTACCCCGATCCTCCAGCTCGTGGATAAGCCAAACCCTAAACTTCACCAGTCTCCGCCAGCCCGGCGAGATGCAACCCTGCAGCAGAAAGGGATTACGCCGGGTAAGATACGCTTGGCAAACATATTTGGTCCAGGGATTAGAGCAGTGGAGGAGCCGCCACCACAGCTTGGCGGAGTACGCCAGGATTTGAACACCGAAATTAATCAATCCAAGACCATGTCCGGCCACCGGTCTCGCCACCTTGTGCCACGCTGCCCAGTGATGCCTGTCCGAGACGCTCGATTTCCCCCAGAAGAACCGTGCAAGAGCACTATGAATAGCCGCCACCGGCTTTTTGGGCGGAGACAGTGCCGCCGCAATAAAACCCGACATGGAGCTTAGAACACTGTTTATTAGGACTTTCTTCCCACCCAAAGAGAGGAAATTGTGCTGCCAAGCCGTAATGCGAGCCTTAATCCTGTCAATCAGTGGGAGGAAGAGCCGTCCCCGAGACCTGCCACACTCCAGCCAGCAGCCCAGGTATAACAGAGGGAGTCTTGCCGAGCCAAAACCCAGGATTCTCTTAACACGTGCCCTGTCCGCCCGCTGAGCAGACTTGGCATGGATGGCGGAGGATTTCTGCTGGTTCAGAGACAACCCAGAAGCTGCCAGGAAGGAGTCAATGCAGCCCGACAGCTGTCGAAGGGACCCTTTCTTAGTTGTAGTGAAAATAACAATGTCATCTGCGTACGCAAGATGGGTCACCTGATGACAGTGCCGAGGCATGGAAAAACCCTCAATTCGACCGGAGCGGAACCCACCTTTTAGGCTTTGACTGAAAGCGTTAATGACAATTGCGAACAGGGCTGGAGACAAGGGGTCTCCCTGCCGCACACCGCATGTCGGAGAGAAGAAGCCATCAGGCTGCCCATTGAGTAAAACCGAAAGCCGCGTAGCCTCTAAAATGTTGGAGACTATCAAGCAGAAATCCTCCGAAAATCCCATCGCAGCCAACACCGCTTTAATGAAAGACCAACTCACTTTATCAAAGGCCGATTTAAGGTCTAATTTCAGAATAACATTCAGATGACGACGGCGCAAGTTCAACCGTGTGAGCATTTCCTCCATCAAGAGAATATTATCGATGATGCAGCGACCCCTAACAGCTGCCGATTGTTCCTCAGCAATGAGCGAGGGAAGGTAGGGTGCCAGGCGGACTGCAATAAGTTTGGAAAAGATCTTAGCACATACATTGCATAGGGCAATCGGGCGGAAGTCATTCGGCGTAGCAATCGACGTCGATTTGGGGACGAGGCACAGCCAAGCCGCGCCAACTGCCGCCGGGATTCTTGTACCTGAGAGAAAATCATTCGCTGCCTCCACCACGTCATCAGCAAGCACCGACCAAAAGTGTTTGAAGAAATCCACTGTAAAACCATCCGGACCAGGCGCACTGGAAGCAGCCATGGACAATATGATTTCGGAGAGTTCCGCCGCGTCCGTGTGCCGGGTTAATACCTTGCTGGTTGCAGCTGACACCGTCTTCGGCATGGATTGGAGGCAAGTGTCCGCTGCCGCCATGCAGTTGGGCAGACCCGAAAAATGCTCCTGAAAGTATGACGGGAGGAATTGAGACAATTCCACCTCCCCCTCCGCCCAC
Source organism: Vanilla planifolia (assembly GCA_023846275.1). Classification (NCBI taxonomy): domain Eukaryota; kingdom Viridiplantae; phylum Streptophyta; class Magnoliopsida; order Asparagales; family Orchidaceae; genus Vanilla; species Vanilla planifolia. The sequence goes on from JAIUJO010003273.1 coordinate 17,695, forward strand.
GAACCATCCGAACGGAGAAGTTTATGAATTCCCAGAATGTGTCGCTTCCTTTGAACCGAAGCATGAAAGAATTTGGTATTAGCATCTCCCTCCCTTAACCACCTCACCCCCGCCTTCTACGGCCAAAAGTCCTCTTCATTCTGCAGCATGAGGAGCAGCTTTTTATTTGCCAAGTCCAGCTGACCACTAGCCTCCACAGAGGGATTTGTTGCTAATTGCTTTTCCGCATCCTCCACCGCCCGCTCCGCAAGCTTCTTATTATTGAACAGATTGCCAAATACCCGACGATTCCACTCCTTAATCACCACTTTAGCTCTAGCCAATTTCCCCACCAGTTTGAACATTCCGGTCGCCGCAATGGGGGAGGACCAGGAGGTCCTCACAACATCAAAGAACCCCTCCTGTTTAAGCCATGTGTTGAGTAACCGAAAAGGCTTCGGCCTCCATTTCCGCTTCATTCCCGGCTGAAATAGAATTGGAGCATGATCCGAAGCCGTGCGGGCCAGGATCTCGATCCAGCAATCCCTGAACAAATCCATCCACCGCGAATTGCAAAAGAAGTAATCCAGGCGCTTAAGCAAAATGCTGCCCTGCCGCTTCCCCTACCACGTAAATGGTCCGCCGGTTGTAACAGGAGGGAGCAGGTTGGCCTCCGAGATTGCCGCTTCGAAGTCCCCTGCCTCATTACTACAGAACTGCACCGCCTCGCATTGGTCTGAGGCGCGCATGGTGACGTTGAAATCCCCACACACACACCACGGCTCATCTCCAACTACTCTGCTCTCCTCCGAGAGAAAATGCCACAGGCTCTGCCGCAGGCTACGGGAATGCTTCCCATAACCGCCGTGAGAAAGATAGAGGGCCGCCCCGGTAGTGAGACCTGCGCCGTTGCAGCTTGATCGGTAGACTGAAGAAGAGTAACCTGACAGCGATGTGACCACAGAAGCCAAAACTTCCCAGTTTGAGACGACCACTCGTCCGCCAAACCCACCTCGGAGCAGAGCCTGGAAATACGATCTCCCCTAATCATGGGTTCGATCAAGACGAGGAGGTCAATGGACTTGGAGCGGATGAGCTGTCGGAGTCTCCCGCGAGTTGCGTTGTTCCCAACTCCACGGGCGTTCCACGAAAGGAGATTAATCATTTAATTGGAGAGGCGGTTTCAAGCCCGCCGCGCTCCGCGTACATCGAGGAGAGACAGGCTTCGTCCCACCTTTGTTTTTGTGTTTCCTGGTCTTGACCTTGAGATTCGATAGAGGAGGAAAATCCACCGGCTACTGCATAATCTCGTTGCCTTCCGCCATTTCTTCACAAGAAGCAGAGGAATCCTCTGTTTTCTGCAGGTGCCGCTCCTGTTCGACCGCCTTCGTAGCTGCATTGTCAAGCGGAACTTGACACTTCCCTTGAGTAGGATCTTTGGAAGCTGGAGACATCCACTCGTTAATGGAAGAAGCGTCACCATACAGGGAACCTTTCCTGGTAGACAAGTCAACCTCGGTCTTCCGGGTGAGAATCGTAACATCCATCTTGTCTGACTCTTCCAAATGGGCCCACTGTGTGACAGGCAGACTATTAACCTTAGCCGGGGCAGGGGATAACTGCACCACCAGACCACCATGTCTAGGAGAGGATCCCACAGATCTGACAGAGATCAGGGAGGAAGATTTAGTAGGCATTTTTGGAGACGAACACTCCCCTTTTTCCAGAAATCACACGCGTGGCGTAGAGCACGCCGACCGCGGCGAGGGCACTTTTGGCATTTTACCTTTCTCCATTGGAACTGGAACACTTTGCACTGGATGATTCCTGCAACTCTCTCTACCGTGCCCAATAACCAAGCATTGGGAACAGTACTGTGGCTTATTATCGTAGGAGATGCTCTGCCAGTACCCGCCAGACGCCACCCCCGTCTGTGACGAAATTCGAATCCTGCTTGGGTGTTCTTTGGTAAGATCCAGCTCCACACAGACCTTGGCAATGTGCGGCCGGGAGACAGCTGCCGTCGCCGTGTCAAGCTTGAGGGGAGACCCAATGGCAGCCGCCATTGAGAACAGGATGGATTTATCAAATAATTGTAGAGGGAGATTGTTGAATGAGATCCAAACCGGCACCGTAGTGGGCTCGGCATCAAAGCGGAAGACCGGCGACCACTTGAGCAGCCGCATCGGGAACTCCTGGATATACCAGACCGTGCATAACCAACAAAAAAGATAATCCTCCTCAACCGTGAATCGCAACAAGACATGACGAAAGTTCAGGAGCCCAACAGAGACCGCACCACGAAAGCCAGCCATCGCCAACGAGGA
>JAIUJO010003273.1:32500-37500 GCA_023846275.1 Vanilla planifolia
AAGAAGAAGAAGAAAAAGAAAAAGAACGAGAAGAAGAAGAACTAGAAGAAAAAGTAGAAAAGAAAGGAAATGATGATGGAGAAAAAGAAGAAGAAGAAGAAGAAGTGGAAGAAGAAGAAGAAGAAGATGAAGAAGAATAGGTATAAGAAGAAACAAAACAAGAAGAAGGCGAAGAAGAAAAAGAATAAGAAGAAAAAGAATAAGAAGAAGAATAAGAAGAAGGAGAAGAAGAAGAAATTAAAGAAGAGGAGGAAGAGGAAGAAGAGGAAGAAGGAGAAGAAGAAGTAGATGTATAAAAAGAAGAATAAAAATAAGAAAAAGAAGAAGAAGAACACGAACAAGAAGATGAAGAATTAGAAGAAGAGGAAGAAGAAAAAGAAGATGAAGAAGAAGAGGAAGAAAGAGAAGAAGAAGAAGTAGGAGAAGGAGAAAAAGGAGAAGAGGAAGAAGTAGAAGGAGAAGGAGAAGAAGAAGAAGAAGAAGTTGATGATGATGAATAAGAAAACGAGAAAGAAGAGAAAGAAGAAGAAGAAGAAGTAGTAGTGGAAGAAGAAGAAGATGAAGAAGAAGATGAAGATGAAGAAGAGGAAGAAGAGGAAGAAGAGGAAGATGAAGAAGAAGAAGTAGAAGAAGTAGAAGTAGAAGACGATGAAGAAGAGAAGAGGAAGGAGAAGAAGAAGAAGAAGAAGAGGAATAAGAAGAAGATGATAAAGAAGAGGGAGAAGAAGAAGATAAAAAGGAAGAAAAAGAAAAAGAAGAAGTCGAAGGAGAAGAAGAAGAAGTAGAAGAAGAAGAAGAAGAAGATCATGATGATGATGAAGACGAAGAAGAAGAAGAAGAAGAACAAGAAGGCCAAGAAGAAGAAGAAGAAGAAGAAGAAAAAGAAGTAGAAGAAGAAGAAGTAGCAGGAGGAGGAGTAGAAGAAGAAGATGCAGGAGAAGAAGAAGAATGTGAAGAAGAAGAAGAAGAAAAGGAGAATGAGAAGTAGTTGAAGAAAAAGAAGAAAAACAAGAAAATGAAGATGTAAACGAAGAAGGAGAAGAAAAAAAGATGAAGAGCAGGAAGAGGAAGAAGAAAAGAAGAAAAAAAGAAAATGAGGAAGTGGGAGAAGAAGTAGAAGAAGAAGAAGAAGAAAAAGAAGAAGAAGTGGAGAACAAGGAGGGGAAGTAGGGGAGGAAGAAGAAGAAGAGCAAGAAAAAGAAGAAGAAGAAGAAGAAGAAGAAGAAAAAGAAAAAGATGATAAATAGGAAGAAGTAGAAGAAGAAGACAAGTGGGAAGAAGAAGAAGAACAAAATGAAGAAGAAGAAGAATAAGAAAAAGAAGAAGAACAGGAGAAGAAGAACAAGAAGTGGAAGTAGAGGAAGAAGAAGAAGAAGAAGATGAAGAAGAAAAAGTGGAAGAAAAAGAAGAAGTAAAAGAAGAACAGGATGATGAAGAAGAAGTAGAAGAAGGAGGAGGAGGAGGAGGAGGAGAAGAGGAAGAAGAAGAAGTAGAAGAGGAGGGGGAGGAGCAAGAAGAGGAGGAAAAAGAAAAAGCAGAAGAAAAAGTAAAAAAATAAAAGAAAGAAGATGTGGAAGAAGAAGTAAAAGAAGAAGAAGAAGAAGAAGAAAATGAAGACAAAGAATAAGAAGAAGAAGAAGACGAAGAAGAAGAAGAAGAAAAAGAAAAAGAGGAAGAACAAGAAGATAAAAGAGAAAAGGAAGGAGAAGAAGAAGGAGAAAAAGAAGAAGAAGAAAAAGAGGAAGAAGAATACGAGAAGAAGAAGATGATGATGAAGAAGAATAAGAGTAAGACAAAGAAGAAGAACGAGAAGAAGAAGTAGAACAAGAAGAAGAACAAGAAAAAGAAGAAGAAGAAGAAGAAAAGAAAGAAGAGGAGGAAGAGAAAGAAGAGGATGAGGAAGAAGGAGGAGAAGAAGTAGAAGAAGATGAAGAAGAAGAAGAAGAAGAAGAAGAAGAAAATGAAGATGAAGAAGAAGAAGAAGAAGAAGAAGAAGAAGAAAAAGAAGAAAAAGAAGAAGAAGAAGAAGAAGAATAAGAAGAATAAGAACAAGAGGAAGAAGAATGAGAAGAAGAAGAAGAGGAAGAAGAAGAAGAAGATGATGACGACGAAGAAGAAGAAGAAGAAGGAAAAGAAGATGAAGAAGAAGAAGGAGAAGAAGAAGGAGAAGAAGACGAAGTAGAAGAAGGAGAAAAAGAAGAAGAAGAAGAATAAGATTAAGAAGAAAAAGAGGAAGAAGAGAAAGAAGAAGAAGAAGAAGAAGAAGAAGAAGAAGAAGAAGAAAAAGAAGAAGAAGAAGAAAATGAAGAAGTTGACAAAGACCAAGAAGAGGAAGAAGAAGAAGAGGAAGTAGTAGAAGAAGAAGAAGAAGAAGAAGAAGAAGAGGAAGGGAAAGGTGAAGAAGAGGAAGAAGTAGAAGAAGAACATGATAAAGAAGAGGCAGAAGGAGAAGAAGAAGAAGAAGAAAAAGAAGAAGAAGAAAAAGATGTAGAAGAGCTAGAACAGGAGGCTAAAGAAGAAGAAGAAATAGAAGAAGAAGAAGTAGAGGAAGAAGAAGAAGAGGAGGAAGAAGAAGAAGAAGAAGAAGAAGAAGAAGAAGAAGAGGAAGAATAGGAAGAAATAGAAGAATTAGATGATAAAGAAGAGGGAGAAGAAGAAGAAGGGGAAGAAGAAGAGGAAGGAGAAGAAGAAGAGGAAGAAGAAGAAGAAGAAGAAGAGGAGAAGAAGAAGTGGAAGAAGTGGAAGAAGAAGAAGAAGAAGTTGAAGAAGATAAAGGTTAAGGAAAAGAAGATCAAGATGAAGAAGTAGAAGAAGAAGAAGATGATGATGAAGAAGAAGAAGAACAAAAAGAATGCCAAGAAGAAGAAGAAGAAGAACAAGTAGAAGAAGTAGAAGGAGCAGGAATTGAAGAAGAAGAAGAAGAAGAAGGAGAAATAGTAGAAGAAAATGAACAAGAAAAAGAGGAAGTAGTTGTAGTAGAGGAAGAAGTAGAAGAAAAAGAAGAACAAAAAGATGAAGAGTAGGAAGAGAAAAAAGAAAAGAAGAAAAAAAGAAAATGAAGAGGGGGAAGATGAAGAAGATGAAGAAGAAGAATAGGAAAAAGATGAGGAAGAAGAAGAAGAAGAAGAAGAGGAGGTAGAGAAGAAGAAGAAGAAGAAAAATAGTAAGAAGAAGTAGAAGAAGAAGGAGAAGAAAATAAGAAGAAGAAGATGAAGAAGAAGAAGAATAACAAGAAGAAGATGAAGAGGAGAAGAAGAACAAGAAATGTATGTAGAGGAAGAAATAGAAGATGAAGAAGAAGAAGTAGAAGAAAAGTGAAAGAAAAAGATGAAGAAAAAGAAGAAGAAGATGATGAAGAAGTAAAAGAAGGAGGAGGAGGAGGAGGAGGAGGAAAAGAAGAAGAAGAAGAAGAAGAACAAGAACAAGAAAAAGAAGAAGAGGAAGAAGAAGTAGAACAAAAAGACGAAGCAGAAGATGAAGAAGAAAAAAAAAGGAGGAAAAAATGAAGAAGGAAAAGAGGTAGGTGAATATGAACAAGAAGAAAAAAAAGATGAAAAAGAACAAGAATAATAAGTAGTAGTAGTAGTAGTAGAAGAAGAAGAAGAAGATAAGAAGAAGAAGAAGAAGAAGAAGAAGAAGAAGAAGAAGAAGAAGAAAAAGAAAGCAGAGGAGAAAGAGAAAGAAGAGGAAGAAGAAGAAGGAGAAGAAGATGTAGAAGAAGATGAAGAAGAACAGGAAGAAGAAAATTAAGAAGAAGAAAAAGAAGAAGAAGATGATGAAGAAGAAAAAGAAGAAGAAGAACATGAACAAGAAGAAGAAGAATAAGAAAAAGAAGTAGAAGAAGAAGCTAAAGAGGAAGAAGAAGAAGAAGAAAGAGAAGAAGAAGAAGAAGAGTAAGAAGGAGAAGAAGAAGAAGTTAAAGAAGAAGAAGTGGAAGTAGAAGGAGAAGAAGAAGAAGAAGAAGACGAATAAGAGCAAGAAGATGAAGCAGAAGTAGAAGAAGAAGAAGAGGGGAGAGAAGTAAAAGAAGAACAAGAGGAAGAGGAAGAAGAAGAAGAAGAAGTAGTAGTAGTAAAAGAAGAAGAAGATAAAGAAGAGGAAGAACAAGTAGAAGAAAAAGAAGAAGAAGAATAATAGAAGAAGAAGTGGAAGAAGAACACGAAGAAGAAGAAGAAGTAGAAGAAGAAGAAGAAGAAGAAGAAGAAGAAGAAGGTAAAGGGTAAGAAAAAGAAGAAGGAGAAGAAGAAGTCGAAGGAGTAGGAGAAGAAGAAGAACAAGAAGAAGAAGAAGAAGAAGAAGAAGAGGATGAAGAAGAAAAAGAAGAAGAAGATGCAGACGAAGAAGAAGAACAAGAACAAGAAGAAGACCAAGAAGAAGAAGAAAAAGAAGGAGAAGAAGAAGAGGAAGAAGAAGAAGAAGAAGGAGAAAAAGAAGAAGAAGAAGAAGGAGAAGAAGAAGAGGAAGAAGAAGAAGAAGAAGAAAAAGAAGAAGAAGTCAAATGAATAGAAAATAAGGAAAAAGAGAAAGAAGAAGAAGATTAAGAAGAAAAAGAAGAAGAAGAAAAAAGGTGAAGTGGAGTAGAAAGAAGAAGAAGAAGAAGATGAAGAACAAGAAGAAGAAGAAGAAGAAGAAGAAGAAGAAGAATAAGAAGACAAAGAAGAAGAGGAGAAAGAAGTGGAACAAGGTGAAGAAGTAGTGGAAGAAGAAGATAAAGATGAAGAAAAAGAAGAAGAAGAAGTACAAGAAAAAGAAGTCGAAGGAGAACAAGAAGAAGAAGAAGAAGAAGAAGAAAAGTAAGAGGAAGAAAAAGACGAACAATAAGAAGATGAAGACGAAGAAGAAGAAGAAGAAGAAGAAGAAGAAGAAGAACAAGAACAAGAAGAAGAAGAAGAACAAGAAGAAGAACAAGACAAAGGACAAGAATAAGAAGAAGAAAGAGAAGAAAAAGAAGGAGAAGAAAGAGAAGAAAAGGAAAGAGAAAATGTTGAAGAAGAGGAAGG
>JAIUJO010003273.1:52500-57500 GCA_023846275.1 Vanilla planifolia
AAGAAGAAAAGGAATTAGAAGAAGCGACAGAAGTAGAAGAAGAAAAGAAGAAGTAGATCACAAAGAAGAGGAAGAAGAAGAAGAAGAAAAAGAAGAGGAAGAAGAAGAATAAGAAATGAAAGAAGAAGAAGAAGAAGAATAAGAAATGAAAGAAGAGGAAGAAGAAGAAATAGAAGAAGAAAAAGAAGAATAAGATGAAGAAGAAGAAGAAGAAATAGAGGAAGAGGAAGAAGAAGAAGAAGAAGAAGAAGATGTATAAGAAGAAGAAGAAGAAGAAGAAGAAGAAGAAGAAGAGGAAGAAGAACAAGAGGCAGGGGATGAAAATTAAGAAGAAGAAGAATAATAATAATAATAATAATAATAATAATAATAACAAGAATAAGAAGAAGAAGAAGAAGAAGAAGAAGAAGTAGAAGAAGAAGAGGAATAAGACAAATAGATAGAAGAAGAAAAGCAGAACAAGAAGAAGAAGAACATGAAGAAGAAAAAATAGAGGAAGGGGAAGAAGAAGATGAAGAAGAAGAAGAAGAAGAGGTGGAGGAAGAACATGAAGGAGGAGAAGAAGAAGGAGGAGGAGACGAAGATGAAGATGAAGAAGATGATCAAGAAGAAGGAGAAGGAGACGAAGAAGAAGAAGTAGAAGTGGAAGAAGAAGAAGAAGAAGAAGAAGAAGAAGAGAATGAAAAGGAAGAGGAAGAAGATGAAGAAGATGAAATGAAAGAAGAAGAAGAAGAAGAAGAAGAAGATGATGAAGAAGAAGAAGAAGAAATAGTGGAAGAGGAAGAAAAAGAACAAGAGGAAGAAGAAGAAGAAGAAGAAGAATAAGAAGAAGAATAAAAGAATAAGTAATAGTAGTAATAGAAGAAGAAGAACAAGAATAAGAAGAAAAGGAAGAAGAAGATGATGAAGAAGAAGAAGAAAAAGAAGAAAAAGAAGTAGAATAAGAAGAACAAGAAAAAGAAGAAGAAGAAGAAGATGTAGACGAAGAAGAAAATGAAGAAGAAGAAGAAGGAGAGGAAGAAGAAGAAGAGGAGGAGGAAGAAGAGAAGGAAGAAGAGGAAGAAGAAGAAGAAGAAGCACAAGAAGCACAAGAAGAAGTGAAACATGAACATGAAGAAGAAGAAGGAGAAGAAGAAGTAGAAGAAGAGGAGGAAGAAGAAGATGAATAATAATAATAATAACTATAATAATCATAGTAAGAAGAAGAAGTAGTGTTAAAAGAAGAAGAAGAAGACAAAGAAGAAGAAGGAGAAGAAGATGTAGAAGAAGAAAAAGAAGAAGAAGAAGAGGTAGAAGAAGAAAAAGAAGAGGAAGAAGATGAAGTAGAAGAATAATATGAAGAAGAAGAAGACGATGATGATGATGATGAAGAAGAAGAATAAGATGAAGAATAGCAAGAAGAAGAAGAGTAAGAAGAAGAAGAATAATAATATGATGAAGAAGATGATGATGATGATGAAGAAGAAAAATTACAAGAAGAAGAAGAAGAAGAAGAAGAAAAAGATGAAGAAGATGAAGAATAGCCAGAAGAAGAAGAAGAAGGTGGAGAAGAAGAAGAAGGAGAAGATGAACAAAAAGTAGAAGAAGAAGAAGTAGTAGTAGTAGAAGAAGAAGAAGAAAAAGAAGAAGAAGAAGAAGATGAAGAAGACAAAGAAGAAAAAGAAAAGGAAGAAGAAAGAGAAGAAGAAGAAGACAAACAAGAAGAAGAAGTTGAAGAAGAAGAAGAAGAAAAAGAAGAAGAAGAACATGAGGCAATGGAAGAAGAAGTAGAAAAAGAAGATGATGAAGAAGAAGAAGTAAGATAAGAAAAAAAGAACTAGAAGAAGAAGAAGAAGACGATGATGATGATGATGATGATGATGATGATGATGAAGATGAAGAAGTAGAAGAATAGGAAGATAATGAAGAAGAACAAGCAGAAGAAGAAGTAGACAAAGAAGAAGAAGAAGTAGTAGTAGTAGAAGAAGAAGAAGAAGAAGAAGAAGTACAAGAAGAAGTCGAAGAAGAAGTAGAAGAAGAAGAAGAAGACGAGGTTAACGAAGTAGAGGAGAAAAAAGAAGAAGAAGAACAAAAAGAAGAGATAGAGAATGAAGAATAATAAGAAGAAGAAAAATAATAAAAATAATATCAATAATAATAATAATAATAAGAGGAAGAGAAAGAGCAAGAAGAAGAAGAAGAAGAAGAAGCTGAAGAAAAAAATAAAGAAGTAGTAGTAGTAGAAGAAGAAGAAGAAGAAGAAGAAGAATATGAAGACGAGGAAGTTGGAGAGTAGGTGGAGGAAGAAGAGGAAGAAGAAGAAGAAAAAGAAGAAGAACAAGAAGCATAAGACGAAGAAGAGGCAGAAGAAGAAGTAAAAGGAGAAGAAGAAGAAGAAGAAGAAGGTGCAGGCGAAGAAGAAGAAGAAGAGGTAGAAGTGGAAGAAGAAGAATAAGAAGTAGAAGTGGAAGAAGAAGAAGAAGAAGAAGAAGAAGAGTTCTTGGAAGAAGAAGAAAAAGAAAAAGAAGTAGAAGAACAAGACGAAAAAGAGGTAGAAGAAGAAGTAAAAGAAGAAGAAGAAGAAGTAGAAGAAGGAGGCGAAGAAGAAGAAGAAGAAGAAGAAGAAGAAGAAGAAGAAGAAGTAGAAGTGGAAGAAGAAGAAGAAGAAGAAGTGGAAGAAGAAGAAGAAGAAGAAAAAGAAGAAGAAGAAGAGGAGGAAGAAGAAGAAGAAGGAGAAGATGAAAAAGAAGAGGAAGAGGAAGAAGCTGAAGAAGAAGAAGAAGAAGAAGAAGAAGACGAAGAAGAAGTAGAAGAACACTTAAAGTTATAAGAAAGAGACGAGGAGGGAGAATAAAAAGAGAAAAATGAATAAGAAGAAGAAGAAGAAGAAGAAGAAGAAGAGGAACAAGAAGAATAGGAAGAAGTGGAAGAAGAAAAAGAAGAATAAGAACAAGAAGAAGAAGAAAAAAGAGAAGAAGAAGAAGAAGAAGAAGAAGAAGAAGAAAAAGAAGAAGAAGAAAAAGGAGAAGAAGAAGAAGAAGAAGAAGAAGAAGGAGTAGAAGAAGAAGTTGTAGAAGAAGGAGAAGAACAAAAAGAAGAAGAAAAAGAAGGCGATGAAGAGGAGGAGGAGGAGGAAGAAGAAGGAGGAGGAGAAGAAGTGGAAGATGGATAGAAGTTTAAGAAGAAGAAGATGATGAAGAAGAAGAAGTAGAAGAAAAAGAAGAAATAGATGAAGAAGAAGAAGAAGAAGAAGAAGAAGTTGAAGATGACGAAGAAGAAGAAGAGGACGACGAGGATGAGGTTTAAGAAGAAGAAGAAGATGATCATGAAGAGTAGGAGGAGGAGGACGATGAAGAAGAAGAGGAAGAAGAAAAATAAAAAGAGGAGGAAGTAGAAGAAGAAGAAGAAGAAGAAGAAGGAGATGAAGAAGACTAACAAGAAGAAGTAGTAGTATAAGAAGAAGAAGAGGAGGAGGAAGGACAAGAAGATGAAGAAGAAGAGGCAGGGAAAGAAGAAGAAGAAGAAGAAGAAGAAGAAGAAAGATAAGAAAACTAGAACTAGAAGAAGAGGAAGAGAAAGAAGAAGAAGAAGATGGTGATGAAGAAGCAAAGAAAATGAAGCAGAAGAAGAAGAAGAAGGAGAAGAAGACGAAAAGGAACAAGAAGAAGAAGAAGAAGAAGAAGAAGAAAGGAGAAGAAGAAGAAGAACAAGAAGAACATGAAGAAGAAGGTGAAGAAAAAGAAGAAGAAGAAGGAGAAGAAAAAGGGGAAGAAGGAGAAGGAGAGGATGAAGAAGAAGAAGAAGAAGAAGTTAAAGAAGAAGAAGAAAAAGAAGAAGAAAGAGAATAAGAAAAAGAAGACAAAGAAGAGGAGGAAGAAGAAGAACAAGAAGGAGAAGAAAAAGAAGAAGGATAAGAAGAAGAAGAAGAAGAAGAAGAAGGATAAGATGGAAAACAAGAAGAAGTAGAAGAAGGAGAAGAAGAAGATGAAGAAGAAGAAGAAGAAAAAGAAGAACAAGTTGAAGTAGATAAAGAAGAAGAAGAAGAAGAAGAAGAAGTTGAAGAAGAAGAAGAAGAAGAAGAAGAGGAGGAGGAGGAGGAGGATGACAAAGAAGAAGAGGAAGAAGCAAAAGAAGAAGAAGAAGAAGAAGAAGAAGAAGAAAAGTAAGAATAAGAAGAAGTGGGTGAAGAAGAGGAAGAAGAAGAAGAAGAAGATGAAGAAGTCGAAGAAGAAGAAGGATAAGAAGAAGAGGAAGAAGAAGAAGAAGAAGTAGAAGTAGAAGAAGAAGATGATGACGATGATGTTGATGATGATGATGAAGAAGAATAATAAGAAGATGATGAAGAAGAAGAAATAGAATAAGAAGAAGATGAAGAAGAAGAAGAAGAAGAAGATGAAGGACAAGAAGAAATTTAGGAAGAACAAGAAGAAGAAGAAGAATAAGAACTAGAAAAAGAAGACAAAGAAGAAGAAGAAGATGATGATGATGATGAAGATGAGGAAGAAAAAGAAGAAGAAATAGTATAAGAAGAAGAAGAAGAAGAAGACGGAGAACAGAAAGAAGAAGAACAAGAAGTACAGGAAGTAGAAGAAGAAGAAGAGGAAAAAGAGGAGGAAGAAGAGGAAGAAAAAGTTGAAGAACAATAAGAAGAACAAGAAGAAGCGACAGAAGAAGAAGAAGATGATGAAGGGGAAGAAGAAGAAGAAGAAGAAGAAGAAGAAAAAGAAGAACAAGTTGAAGAAGATAAAGAAGAAGAAGAAGAAGAAGTAGTTGAAGATGAAGAAGAAGAAGAAGAAGATGATGAAGAAGAAGAAGAGGAGGAGGAGGATGATGAAAAAGAAGAAGAGGAAGAAGCAAAAGAAGAAGAAGAAGAAGAAGAAGAAGAAAAAAAGAATAGAAAAAGAAGAAGAAAAGACGAAGAAGAAGGAGAAGAAAAAGTAGAAGAAGAAGAAGAAGATGAATAGGAAGAATAAGAATATTAATAAGAAGAAGATGAAGAAAAAGAAGAAGAAGAAGAAGAA
>JAIUJO010003273.1:62500-75000 GCA_023846275.1 Vanilla planifolia
ATAAAGAAGGATAAGGAGGAGAAGAAGAAGAAGCGGAAAAAGAAGAAGAAGAAGAAGAAGAAAATTAAGAAGAAAAAGAAGAAGAAAATTAAGAAGAAAAAGATGAAGAAAGAGAAGATGAGGAAGGCAAGAAGATGGAAAAGAAGAAGAAGAAGAAGAAGAAGAAGAAGAAAGGAAAAAGAAAAAGGAAAACAAGAAGAAGGGAGGAGGAGGAGGAAGAAGAAGAAGAAGAAGAACAAAAAAAGGAAAAAGAAGAAGAAGAAGAATAGGAAAGAGAAGAAGAAAAACAAGAAGAAGAAGTAGAAGAAGAAGAATATTATGATAACAATGACTAAACAGAGGAAGAAGAAGAAGAAAAGGAGGAGGAAAAGAAGAAGAAGAAGAAGAAGAAGAAGATGATGAAATATAAGAAGAAGAAGAAGAAGAAGGAACGAAAGAAGAGGAAGAAGGAGAAGAAGTAGTAGAAGAAGAAGAAGATGAAGAAGAAGAAGAAGAAGAAAAAGAAGAAGAAGAACAAGAGGAAGAAAAAAAGAAGAGGAAGAAAAAGAAGAAGAAAAAGAAGAAGGAGAAAAAGAAGAAGGAGAAGAAGAAGAAGAAGAAGAAGAAGAAGAAGAAGAAGAGGAAGAAGAGGAAGAAGAAGAAGAAGTAGACGATAAAGTAGTAGTAGAAGAAGAAGTAGAAGAAGAAGAAAAAGAAGAAGAATAATAATAAGAGGAAGAAGAAGAAGAAGGTGAAGAGAAAGATGAAGAAGAAGACGAAAAAGAAGAATAAGAAGAAAAAGAAGAATAAGAAGAAAAAGAAAAAAAAGAAGAAGACCAAAAAGTTGATGAAGAAGAAAATAATGAAGAAGAAGAAGGAGAACAGGAAGAAGGAGAAGAAGTAGTAGTAATGGAGGAAGAAGAGGAAGAAGAAGAAGAAGAAGAAGAAAAAGAAAAAGAAGAATAAAAGGAAGACGAAGAAGAAGAGGAAGAAAAAGAAGAAGAAGAAGAAGGAAGAGAAGAAGAAGGAGAAGAAGAAAGAGAAGATAAAGGAGAAGAAGAAGAAGAAGAAGAAGAAGAAGAAGAGGTAGTAGTAGAAGAAGAGAGAGAAGAAGAGGAAGAAGAAGGAGAAGAAGAAGAAGAAGAAGAAGAAGAAGAAGTATAAGAAGATAAAGAAGAAGAAGAAGAAGAAGAAGTCGAGGAAGAAGAAAAAGAAGAAGAAGAAGAGGAGGAGGAGGAAGTAGAGTAGGAAGAGGAAGAAGAGGAAGAAGAAGAAGAAGATGAAGAAGAAGAAGAAGAAGAATAAGAAAAGGAAGAAGAAGGAGAAGAAGAAGAAGAGGAAGGAGAAGAAGAAGAAGAAGAAGAAGAAGAACAAGAAGAAGAAGTTTAAGAAGAAGAAGATGATGATAATAACGACTAAGCAAAGGAACAGGAAGAAGAAGAGGAGGAGGAGGAGTAGTAGAAGAAGAAGAAGAGGAAGAAGATAAAGGAGAAGAAGAAGAATAATAAGAAAACAAAGAACAAGAAGATTATGAAGAAGAGGAAGAAGAAGAAGAAGAAGAAGAACAAGAAGAAGAAGAAAAGGAAGAAGAAAAGGAAGACGAAGGAGAAGAAGAAGAAGATGAAGAAGAAGAAGAAGAAGAAGTAGAAGAAGAAGAAGAAGAAGAAGAAGAAGAAGAAGATGGAGAAGGAGACGAAGAAGAAGAAGAATGAGAAGAAGAAGGAGAAGAAGGAGAAGATAAGGGAGAAGAAGAAGAAGAAGGAGAAGATGAAGAAGAAGAAGAAGAAGAGGAAGAAGATGAAGGAGAAGCAGCATAAGAAGAAGGAGGAGAAGAAGAAGAAGAAGAAGAAGAAGAAGAGGATAAAGAACAAGACGAAGAAGAAGAACAAGAAGAGGAAGACGAATAGGAAGAAGAAGAAGAACAAGAAGTAGACGAAGATAAAGAAGAAGAAGAAGAAGAAGAAGAAGAAGAAGAATGAGAAGAATTAGAAGAAGAAGAAGATGATGTTGATGTTGATGATGACAAAGAAGAAGTAAAAGAAGAAAAAGAAGAATTGGAAGAAGAAGAAAAAGGGAAAGAAAAGGAGAGAAAGAGGAAGAAGTAGAAGAAGAAGAAGATGAAGAAGAAAAAGAGGAAGAAGGGGAAGAATAGGAAGAGGAAGAAGAAGAGGAAGAAGAAGAAGAAAAAGAAGAGGAGGAAGAAGAAGAAGAAGAAGAGGAAGAACAAGAAGAAGAAGTTAAAAAAGAAGAAGAAAGAGAAGAAGAAGGAGAAGACAAAGAAGTAGTAGTAGTAGAAAAAGAAGAAGAAGAAGAAGAAGAAGAAGGAGAAGAAGAAGAAGAGGAAGGAGAATAAGAACAAGAAGAAGAAAAAGAAGAAGGAGAAGAAGACTTTGATGAGGAAGAAGAAGAAGAAGAAGAAGAAAAAGTAGATGAAGAAGAAGAAGAAGAAGAATAGGAAGAAGAAGAAGAAGAGGAAGAAGAATATGAACGAAATGAACAAGAAGAAGAAGACGAAGATAAAGAAGAAGAGAAGAAGAAGATGAAGAAGAAGAATACGAAGTAGTAGTAGAAGAAGAAGAAGAAGAAGTAGAAGGAAGAGGAGAAGAAGAAGAAGAAGAAGAAGAAGAATTAGAAGAAGAAGAAGAAGTAACAGAAGAAGTAGAAGAAGAAGAATAAGAATAATGACAAGAAGAGGAAGATGGGGAAGAAGAGAAAAAAAAGAGGGAGAAGAAGTAGAAATACTAAAAGAAGAAGAAGAAGAAAAAAAAGAAGGTAAAGAAGAAGAATAACAAAAAGAATAATTAAAGAAGAAGATGAACATAAAGAAGAAACAGAAGAAGAACAACAAGAAGATAAAGAAAAAGAAGAAGAAGACCATGATGAATAAGAAGAAGAAAAGAAGAAGAAGAAGAAGATGAACAAAAGAAAGAAGAAGAAGAAGAAGAAAAAGAAGCAGATGAATAAGAAGGCAAAGAAAATGAAGTAGAAGATGAGGAAGTAATAGAAGAAGAATAAGGAGAGGAAGAAGATGAAGAACTTGAAGAACATGAGGATGATGATGAAGAAGAAGAAGAAGAGAAGGAATAAGTGCAAGAAGAAGAAGAAGAAGAAAAAAAAGAAGTAGAACAAGAATAAAGAGAAGAAGGAGAAGAAGAAGAAGAAGTAGAAGTGGAAGAAGTAGAAGCAGAAGAAGAAGAAGAAAAATAAGAATAATAATAATAATAATAATAATAATAAAAATAATAATAATAATAATAATAATAATAATAATAATAATAATAATAATAATAAGAAGTAGAAGAGAAAGAAGAAAAAGATGATGATGAAGTAGAAAATGAAGAAGAAGAAAAAGAGGATGAAGAAGAATAAGAAGAAGAAGATGACGACAAAGTGGAAGAAGAAGTAGAAAAAGAAGAGGACGAAGAGAAAAGGAGTAGGAGGTGGAGAAAGTGGAGGAAGAGGAATAGGAAGAAGAGGAAGAAGAAGAAGAAGAAGTAGAAGATGATGATGATGATGATGATGATGAAGTAGTAGAAGAAGAGGAAAAAAAAGAAGAAGGAGAGGAAGAAGGAGAAGAAGAAGAAGAAGAAGAAAAAGAAGAAGAAGAAGAAGAGAAGAAGATGATGAAAAAGAAAAAGAAGAGGAAGAAGGAGATGAAAAAAATAAAAAGAAGAAGAAGAGAAGAAGGAGATCAAGAAGAGGAAAAAGAAAAAGAAGAAGAAGAACAAGAAGAAGAATAATAATAAAAAGAAGAAGAAGAAGATGAAGATGGAGGCTAATAATAAGAAGAAGAAGAAGAAGGAGAAGATGAAGAAGAAGTAGAGGATGAATAAGAAGAAGATAAAGAAGAAGCAGAAGAAGAAGACGAAAAAGAAGAAGAAAAGAAGAAGAAGAAGAAGAAGAAGAAGAGGAAGTAGAAGTAGAAGAAGAAGAAGATGAAGAGGAAGAAGAAGAAGTAATAGCAGTAGTAGTAATAGAAGGAGAAGAAGAAGAAGAAGATGAAGAAGAAGAAGAAAAGCAAGAAGAAGAAGAAGAAGAGGAAGATAAAGATAACAGTCAAGAAGAGGAAGAAGAAGAAGAAGAAAATGAAGCAGAAAATGAAGCAGAAGATGAAAAAGAAGAAAAAGAGGAGAAAGTAGAAGAAGAAGAAGAAAAAGAAGAAGAAAAAGAAGAGGAAGAGGAAGCAGAGAAGGAGGAAGAAGAAGAAGAAGGAGAAGAAGAAGAATTTGTTGAAGAAGAATAATAAAAAGAAGATGAAGAAGAAGGAGAAGAAGAGGAACAAGAAGAAGACGAAGAAGAATAGTTACAATAATAATAACAAGAAGAAGAAGAAAAAGAAGAAAAAGTAGATGAAGAGAAGGAGAAGAGAAGAAGAACAAGAAGAAAAAGAACAAGAAGAAGTAGAAGAAGAACGAGAAGAATAAGAAGAAGGAGAAGACGAAGAAGAAGTAGAAGAAGAAGAAGAAGAAGAAGAAGAAATGGAAGAAGATGAAGTAGAATAAGAAGAAGAAGAACAAGAAGAAGAAAACAAAGAAGAAGAAAAGGAAAAGTAAGAGAAGAAGAAGAGGAAGAAGACGAAGAAGAAAAAAAAGAAGAAGTAGAAGTAAACAAAGAAGAAGAAGAAGAATAAATAAAATAAGAAGAAGGAGAAAAGGAAGAAGAAAGAAAAGAAGGAAATGAAGAACTAGAAGAAGAAGAAGATGAAGAAGAAGAACAAGAAGTAGAAGAAGAAGAAGAGGAAGAAGAGGAGGAAGAAGATGGAGAAGAAGAGAAAGAAGAGGAAGAAGAAGAAGAAGAAGAAGAAGAAGAAAAAGAAGAAGAAGAAGAAGAAGAAAAAGAAGAAGGATAAGAAGAAGAGGAAGAAGAAAGTAGAAGTAGAAGAAGAAGATGATGACGATTATGTTGATGATGATGATGATGAAGAATAATAAGAAGATGATGAAGAAGAAGAAATAGAATAAGAAGAAGATGAAGAAGAAGAAGAAGAAGGAGATGAAGGACAAGAAGAAATTTAGGAAGAAGAAGAAGAAGAAGAAGAAGAATAAGAACTAGAAAATGAAGACAAAGAAGAAGAAGAAGAAGAAGATGATGATGAAGATGAGGAAGAAAAAGAAGAAGAAGAAATAATATAAGAAGAAGAAGAAGAAGAAGAAGACAGAGAACAGAAAGAAGAAGAACAAGAAGTACAGGAAGTAGAAGAAGAAGAAGAGGAAAAAGAGGAGGAAGAAGAGGAAGAAAAAGTTGAAGAACAATAACAAGAACAAGAAGAAGCGAAAGAAGAAGTAGAAGATGATGAAGGGGAAGAAGAAGAAGAAGAAGAAGAAGAAAAAGAAGAACAAGTTGAAGAAGATAAAGAAGAAGAAGAGGATGAAGAAAAAGAAGAAGTGGAGGAGGAGGATGATGAAAAAGAAGAAGAGGAAGAAGCAGAAGAAGAAGAAGAAGAAGATGAAGAAGAAGAAGAAAAAAAGAAAAAGAAAAAGAAGGAGAAAAGACGAAGAAGAAGGAGAAGAAGTAGAAGAAGAAGAAGAAGATGAAGAGGAAGAATAAGAATATTAATAAGAAGAAGATGAAGAAAAAGAAGAAGAAGAAGAAGAAGAAGAAGAAGTAGACGAAAAAGAAGAGGAAGAACAAGAAAATGAAAAAGAATAAGAAGTAGAAGAAGCCAAAGAAGAAGAAGAAGAAGAAGATTAACAAGAAGAAGAAGAAGAAGTGGAAGAAGAAGTAGAAGAAGAAGAAGAAGAAGAATAAAAAGAAGTAAAAGAAGTAGTAGTCAAAGCAGAAGAAGAAAAGGAAGAAGAAGAACTTGAAGATGATGAAGAAGACAAAGAGGAAGAAGAAGAAGAAGAAGAAGAAGAAGAAGAAGGAGAAGAAGGAAGACGGAGATGAAGAAGTAGAAGAATATAGTAAAGAAGAAGAGGAAGAAGAAGAGGTATAAGAGGATGAAGAAGAAATGGAGGAGGAAGAAGAAGAAGAAGAAGAAGAAGAGGAGGAGGGGGAAGAAAGATAAAAACAAGAAGAAGAAGAAGAAGAAGAAGAAGAAGAAGTAGAATATGAAGAAGAAGAAGAAGAGGAGAAGATGACAAAAAAGAAGAAGTAGAAAAAAAAGAAGTAGTAGAAGAAGAAGATGATGAAGAAGAAAAATAATAAAAAGTAGAAGAAGGAGAAGAGGAAGAGAAAGAAAAAGAAGAAATTGAACTAGAAGAAGAAGAAGAAGAACATGAAGAAGAAGAAAAAAAAGAAGAGGAAGAAGAAGAAGAAGAAAAAGCAAAACGAGAAAAAGAAGAAGAAGATGAAGAACAAGTAGAAGAAGGGGAAGAAGAAGATGAAGAAGAAGGAGAAGGAGAAGAAGTAGAAGAAGTTGAAGAAGAAGAAGAATAAGATAAAGAAGGTAAAGAAGAGGAGGAGAAAGAAGAAGAAGAAGGTCAAGAAGGAAAAGAAGAAGATGGAGAAGAAGAAGAAGTAGAGGAAGAAGAAGGACAAGAAGGAAAAGAAGAAAAAGGTAAATAAGAATAAGTAGAAGAAGAAGAAGTGGAAGAGGAAGAAAACAAAGAAGAAGAAGAAAAAGAAGAAGAACAAGAAGAATAAGAAGAAAAAGAAGAAGAAAAAGAAGAAGAAGAAGAAGAAGAAGTTGAAAATGTAGAAGAAGAAGAAGAAGTTGAAGAGGAGGATGTTGAACAAGTAGATGAAGAAGAAGAGGAGGAGGAGGAGGTGGAGGGTGTTGAAGAAGAAGAGGAAGAAGCAAAAGATTAGAAAGAAGAAGAAGAAGAAGAATAATAATAATTAGAAGAAGAAGATGAGGAGGAAAAAGAAGAAGAAGAAGACGAAGAAGTACAAGAAGAAGAAGAGAAGAAAAGTAGATGAAGAAGAAGAAGAAGATGAAGAAGAAGAAGATGCAGAAGAAGAAGAAGAAGTAAAAGAAGAAGAAGAAGAAGAAGAAGAAGAAGAAGACCAAGAAGAAGAAGAAGAAGAAGAAGAAGAGGAAGAAGAAGAAAAAGAAGTGAAAGAAGAGGAAGTAGAAGAAATAGAAGAAGAAGAAGAAGAAGAATAAGAAGAAGATGATGATGAAGAATAAGAAGTAGGAGAAGAAGAAGAAGAAGTAGAAAGAGAAGAATAAGAAGTAGTAGTAGTAGACGAAGAAGAAGAAGAAGAAGAAGAAGAAGAAGAATAAGAAGAAGATGAAGAAGAAGAAGAAGAAGTAGTAGTATAAGAAGAAGAAGAAGAAGAATAAGAAGAAGAAGAAGAAGAAGAAGAAGAAGAAGAAGAAATGAGGAAGAAAAAGTAGAGGAGGAAGAAGTGGAGGAAGAAAAGGAAGAAGAAGAAGATAAATGGCAAGAAGAATAAGAAGTGAAAGAAAAATAGGGATAAGAAGGCAAAGAAGAAGAAGAAGAAGAAATAAAAGAAGAGCAGGAAGAGATAGAAGAGGAGGAGGAAGAAGGAGAAGAAGAAGAAGTAGAAGACGAAGAAGAAGAAGAAGAAGAAAAAGAAGAAGAAGAAGAAGAAGAAGAAAATTAAGAAGAAGAAGAAGAAGAAGATGATGAAAAAGAAGAAGAAGAACATGAACAAGAATAATAATAATAATAAGAAGTTGAAGAAGAAGAAGAAGAAGGAGAAGAAGAGGAAGAGGAAGAAGAGTAAGGAAAAGAAGAAGAAGAAGGAGAAGAAGAAGAAGCAAAAGAAGAAGTAGAAAAAGAAGAAGAAGATGATGATGATGATGATGAAGAAATAGGAGGAAGAGAAAGAAGAAGAAGAAGAAGAATAAAAAGGAAAAGAAGAAAACAAATAAGAGTAAGAAGAGGAAGAAGAAGAAGAAGAAGTGGAAGAAGAAAAAGAAGTAGAACAAGAAGTAGAAGAAGAAGAAGATGATGATGATGATCATGATCATGATGAAGAAATAAGAGGAAGAGAAAGAAGAAGAAGAAGAAGAAGAATAAGGAAAAGAAGAAAGCAAATACGAGCAAGAAGAGGAGGAAGAAGAAGAAGTGGAAGAAGAAGAAGAAGTGCAAGAAGAAGAACAAGAAGAAGTGGAAGAAGAAGAAGTGGAAGAGGAAGAAGAAGAAGAAGAAGAAGAAGTAGAAGAAGAAGAAGTAGAAGAAGAAGAAGAAGATAAAGAACAAGGAGGAGAAGAAGAAGAAGAATAAGAATAAGAAGAGGAAGGAGGGAAGAAGAAGAGGAAGAAGTGGAAGACAAACATGAAGAAGAAGAAGAAGAAGACAAAGGGGAAGAAAAAGAAGAAGGAGAAGAAGAAGAAGAAGAAGATGATGATGACGATGAAATGTAGAAGAAAATGAAGAAGAAGATTAAGACGAAGAAGAAGAAGAAGAAGAAGAAGAAGAAAAGGCCTACAAGAGGAAGAAGAAGAAGAAGAAGGAGGAGGAGGAGGAGAACAAGAAGAAGAAGAATGAGAAGAAGAGGAACGAGAAGAAGAAGAAGAAGAAAAAGAAGGAGAAGTAGTAGAACAAAAAGAACAAAAAGAAGGAAATGAAGATTAAGAAGAAGAAGAAGAGAAAGATTAAGAGCATAAAGTGGAAGAAGAAAAGATAAAAAAAGAAAATGAAGAAAAAGAAGAAGAGGAGAAAGAAGAAGAAGAGAAGAATATGAAGAGGGAGAAGAGGAGGAAGAAAATGAAGAAGAAGAAGAAGAAGAAGAAGAGCAAGAAGAAGAAGATAAAAAGAAAGAAGTAGAAGAAGAAGACAATGGGGAAGATGAAGAAGAAGAAGAAGAAGAAGAAGGGGAAGAAGAAGAAGTGGAACAAAAAGAAGAAAAGGAAGAAGAAGAAGAAGAACAAGAAGAAGAAGAAGAAGAAGAAGAAGAAGAAGAAGAATAAGAAGTAGAAGAAGAACAATAAGGAAAAAGAGAAAGAAGAAGAAGAAGAAGTAGAACGAGTAGAAAATAAGGAAAAAGAGAAAGAAGAAGAATAAGAAGAAGATGAAGACGAAGAAGTAGAAAAAGAAGAGGATGAAGAAGAAGAAGTGGTGGAGGAGGAGATAGATGAGGAAGAGGAAGAAGAGGAAGTAAAACAAGAAGAAGAAGAAGAAAAAGAAGAAGAAGAAGAAGAATTAAAACAAGAGGAAGAAAAAGAAGTAGGAGAAGAAGTAGAAGAAGAAGAAGAAGAAGAAGAGGAAGAAGAAGAAGAGGAAGAAGAAGAAGAAGAAGAAGAGGAAGAGGAGGAAGAAGAAGAAGAAAAATTAAGAAGAAGAAGAAGAAAGAAGAAGAAGAAGAAGAAGAAGAAGAAGAAGAAGAAGAAGAGAAGAAAAAGAAGTAAAAGAAAAAGAAGAAGAAGATGAAGAAGAAGAATAGGAAGAGGAAGAAGAAGAAGATGAAAAAGAGGAAGAATAAGAAGAAGAAAAAGAAGAATAAGAAGAAGAAGAGGAGGAAGAAGTAGAAGAAAAAGAACAATAATAAGAAGAAGAAGAAAAAGAAGTAGGAAGAAGAAGAAGAAGAGGAACACAAAGAAGGAGAAAAAGGAGAAGGAGAGGAAGAATAGGAAGAAGATGAAGAAGAAGCATAAGAAGAAGAAGAAGAAGAAGAACAAGAATAGAAGAAGTAAAAGTAGTAGGAGTATTACTAGAAGAAGAAGAGGATGATGATGAAGAAGAAGAAGTAGAAGAAGATGAAGAAATGGAAGAAGAAGAAGAACAAGAAGTGGAGGAAGTAGAGTAGGAAGAAGAAAAAGAAGAAGAAGGGAAAGAAGAATAAGAAGAAAAAGAAGGGGAAGAAGAAGAACAAGAAGAAGATGAAGTAGAAGAAGACGAAGAAGATGAAGAAGGCTAAGTAGAAGAAGAAGAAGAAGAAGTTGAAGAAGAAGAAGATGAAGAAGAAGATGGAGAAGTAGATGAAGAAGAAAGAGAGGAAGAAGAAGATGAAGAAGAAGAAGAAGAAGAAGAAGAAGAGGAAGAAGAAAAAGAAGATAAAGAAGTGGGGGAGGAGTTAGAAAAAGAAGAAGAAGAAGATGAAGAAAAGGAAGAGGAAGAAGAAGAAGAGGAAGGAGAAGAAGAAGAAGGAGGAGAAGAAGAAGAAGAAGAAGAAGAAGATGTAAAAGAAGAAGAACAACAAGAAGAAGATGAACTAGAAGAACAAGAAGAAAAATAAGGAGGAGAAGAAGAAGAAGAAGAAGAAGAAGAAGAAGGTAAAGAAGAAGAAGAAGAAGAAGAAGAAGAAGAATAAGAGGAAGAATAAGAAGAAGAAGCTTTGGAGAAGAAGAAGAAGAAGAAGAAGAAGAAGAAGAAGAAAAGGAAGAGAAGAAAAATATGTAATAGAAGAAGAAGAAGAATAAGAAGAAGAAGTGGAAGAAAAAGAGAAAGAAGAAGTAGGAGATGAAGAAAAGGAAGAAGAAAAAGAAAAAGAAGAAGAAAAAAAGAAGAAGAAGTGGAAGAAGAAGAAGAAAAAGACTAATAAGAGGAAGAAGAAGAAGAACCCGAAGAAGAAGAAGAAGAAGAAGAAGGAGGGGAAGAACATGAAGAAGATCAAGAAGCAAAAGAAGAAGAAAAAGAAGAAGAAAAAGAAGAACAGAAAGACGAACGAAGAAGAAGAAGAAGAAGTAGAAGAAGAAAGAGAAATATAGTAATTGTAGTATCAATAGAAGAAGAAGTAGAACATGAACAAGAATAAGAAGAAAAGCAAGAAGAAGAAGAAGAAGAAGAAGATGAAGATGAAGAAAAGAAAGATGAAGAAGAAGAGGAGGAGGAGGAGGTAGAGCAGGAAGAAGAAGAAGAAGAAGAAGAAGAAGAATAATAAGAAGCAGAAGAAGAAGAAGAAAAAGAAGAGGAAGAAGAAGAATAAGAAGTAGATGATGAAAAAGAAGACGAAGAACATAAAGAAGGATAAGAAGGAGAAGAAGATGAAGAAGAAGAAGAAAATTAAGAAGAAAAAGAAGAAGAAAATTAAGAAGAAAAAGATGAAGAAAGAGAAGAAGGAGAAGGCAAGAAGATTTAAAAGAAGAAGAAGAAGAAGAAGAAGAAGAAGGAGAAGAAGAAGAAAGGAAAAAGAAAAAGGAAAAAAAGAAGAGGGGAGGAGGAGGAGGAGGAAGAAGAAGAAGAAGAACAAAAAAAGGAAAAAGAAGAAGAAGAAGAAGAAGAATAGGAAAGGGAAGAAGAAGAAGGAGAAGAAGAAGAAGAAAAACAAGAAGAAGAAGAAGAAGAAGAATATTATGATAATAATGACTAAACAGAGGAAGAAGAAGAAGAAGAAGAGGAGGAGGAAAAGAAGAAGAAGAAGAAGATGATGAAACATAAGAAGAAGAAGAAGATGAAGAAGAAGAAGATGAAGAAGAAGAAGAAGAAGAAGAGGATGAAGAAGAAGAAGAAGAAGAAGAAGAAGAAGAACAAGAGGAAGAAAAAAAGAAGAGGAAGAAAAAGAAGAAGAAGAAGAAGAAGGAGAAAAAGAAGAAGGAGAAGAAGAAGAAGAAGAAGAAGAAGAAGGAGAAGAAGAGGAAGAAAAAGAAGAAGTAGATGATAAAGTAGTAGTAGAAGAAGAAGTAGAAGAAGAAGAAGTAGAAGAAGAAGAAAAGATGAAGAATAATAATAAGAGGAGGAAGAAGAAGAAGGTGAAGAGAAAGATGAAGAAGAAGACGAAAAAGAAGAATAAGAAGAAGAAGAAAAAGAAGAAGACGAAAAACAAGAAGAAGGAGAAGTAGTAGTAGTAGAGGAAGAAGAGGAAGAAGAAGAAGAAGAAGAATAAGAAAATGAAGAACAAGAGGCTTATGAAGAAGTGGAAGAAGAAGAAGAAGAAGAACAAGAAAAAGAAAAGGAAGAAGAAAAGGAAGACGAAGAAGAAGAAGAAGAAAAAGAACAAGAAGAAGAAGAAAGAGAAGAAGGAGAAGAAGGAGAAGATAAAGGAGAAGAAGAAGAAGAGGAAGTAGTAGAAGAAGAGAGAGAAGAAGAGGAAGAAGAAGGAGAAGAAGAAGAATAAGAAGAAGAAGAAGAAGAAGAAGTATAAGAAGATAAAGAAGAAGAAGAAGAAGAAGTCGAGGAAGAAAAAAGAAGAAGAAGAAGAGGAGGAGACGGAGGAGATTTAAGAAAAAGAAGAAGAAGAAGAAGAAAAAGAAGAAAGGAAAGACGAAGAAGAAGAGGAGGAGGAGGAAGTAGAGTAGGAAGAGGAAGAAGAGGAAGAAGAGGAAGAAGAAGAAGAAGAACAAGAAAAAGAAGAGGAAGAAGAACAACAAGAAGAACATGATGAAGAAGAAGATGAATAAGGATAAGAAGAAGAAGAATGAAGTAGAAGAAGAAGAAGAAGAAAAAGAAGAAGATGAAGATGAAGAAGAAAAAGACGAAGAAAGAGAAGAAGAAGAAGACGAAGAAGAAGGAAAAGAAAAAGAAGAAGAAGAAGAAGATGATGATGATGAAGAAGAAGAAGAGGAAGAAGAAAAAAGAGACGAACACGAGGGGGAGGAGGATGAGGAAGAAGAAGAAGAAGATGAAGAAGAAGAAGAAGAAGAATAAGAAAAGGAAGAAGAAGGAGAAGAAGAAGAAGAGGAAGGAGAAGAAGAAGAAGAAGAGGAAGAAAAACAAGAAGAAGAAGTTTAA
>JAIUJO010003273.1:80000-88814 GCA_023846275.1 Vanilla planifolia
GATGAGTAATAGGAAGATGACAAAGTAGTAGAAGAAGAACAAGAAGAAGAAGTAGTAGTAGAAGAAGAACAAGAAGGAGAAGGAGAAGAAGAAGAAGAAGGAGAAGAAGAATAATGGAGGAAGAAGAATAAGAGGAAGAAGAAAATGATGAAGAAGAAGAAGAAGAGGAAAAGAAGGTGAAGAAGAAGAAGATCAAGGAGAAGAAGTAGAAGAAGAAGAAGAAGAAGGAGAAGACGAAGAGGAAGGGAAAGAAGAATACGAAGACGAAGAAGAAGAGAGGAAGAAAAAGAAGAAGAACAAGAAGAAGAAGAAGAAGAAGAAGGAGAAGTAGAATAAGGAGGAGAAGAAGAAAAAGAAGAAGAAGAAGAAGAAAAAGATGAAGAAGAAGTAGGAGGTGTGGAAAAAGAAGAAGAAGAAGAAGAATAAGTAGAAGTAGATGAAGAAAAGTATAAGAAGAAGACGAAGAAGAAGAAGAAGAAGATGATGATGATGACGATGATGATGATGATGATGAAGAAATAGAAGAATAAGAAGAAGAAGTAGAAGAAAAAGAAGAAAAGAAGAAGAAGAAGAAGAAGAAGTAGAACAAATTGATGGACGAGAAGAAGAAGTATTTGAAGAAGAAGAAGAAGATCAAGAAGGAGAGAAGATGAAGAAGAAGATGAAGTAAAAATAGCAAAAGAAGACAAGGAAGAAGAAGAACAAGAAGAAGTAGAACAAGTTGAAGAAGAAGAAGAAGAAGGAGAAAATGTTAAGAATTAGTAGTAGTAGTGTTAGTAGAAGAAGAAGAATAATAATAATAATAATAATAAGAAGTAGAAGAAGGAAAACGAGAAGACAAAAAGGAGAAGAGGACAAAGATGAGGTGGAAGAATAAGAAGAAGAAGACGAAGAAGAGGAAGAAGAAGAAGAAGAAGAAGAAGAAGAAGAAGAAGAGGAAGAAGAAGCGAATGAAGAGAAGAAAAAGAAGAAGAAAAAGAAGGTAGAAGAAGAAGAAGATTTAGAAAAAGAAATAGAAGATGAGGGGAAAGAATAAGAAGAAAAAGAAGAAGAAGAAGAAGTAGAAGTAGAAGATGATGATGATGAAGAACAGAAAGAAGAAGAAGAAGAAGAGGTGGAAGAAGAAGAAGAAGAAGAAGAAGAAGTTGAAGTAGAAGAAGAACTAGGAGCAGGAGGTGAAGAAGAAGAAGTTGAAAGAGACGAAGAAGTGGTAGAAGAAGAAGAAGAAGAAGAAGTAGAAGAATAAGAGGAAGAAGTGAAAGTAGAAGAAGAAGAAGATAGTGAAGATGAGGAAGAATAATAAGAAGACGAAGTGGAATAAAAAGAAGAAGAAGAAGTGGAGGAAGTGGAAGAAGAAGAAGAAGAAGAAGAAGAAAAGAAGAAGAAGAAGAAGGGAAAGAAGAGGAGGAAGAAGAAGAAGAAGAAGAAGAAGAGGAAGGAAAGAAGAAGAACAACAAGAAGGAGAAGATGGCAAAGAAGAAGAAGAAGAAGAATGTGAATAAGAAAAAAAAGAAGAATTAGAAGAAGAAAAAGCTAAAGAAGAAGAAGAAGAAGAAGAAGAAGAAGGTCGAGTAGGAGGTGGAGGGCGAGAAGGAAGAGGAAGAGGAGGAGAGAGAAGAACAAGACGAAGAAGTTGATGATGTTGAAGAAGAAGAAGTTGAAGATCAATAAGAAGACGAAGAGGAAGAATAAGAAGAAGAAGAAAATGAAGAAAAAAAGGAAGAAGAAGAAAGAAGAAGAAGAGGAAGAAGAAGAAGAAGAAGAAGAATAAGGAGAAGAAGAATAACAACAACAAGAAGAAGAAGTAGTAGAAGAAAAAGGAGAAGAAAAAAAAGGAGAAGAAGTGTACAAAGATGAGGTGGAAGAAGGAGAAGAAGAAGAAGAAGGCGAAGAAGAGGAAGAAGAAGAAGAAGAAGAAGAGGAAGAACAAGAAAAAGAAGAAGAGGAAGAAGAAGTCGAAGAAGAAGAAGAAGAAGAAGAAGAAAGAGAAGAAGAAGAAGAAGAAGAAGAAGAAGAAGAAGATGAAGAAGAAGAAAGGGAAGAAGAAGAGTGGAAGAGGGGAAAGAAGAAGGAGAGAATAAAAAGAAGAAGAAGAGGAAGAATAATAGTAATAAAAAGATAGAAGAAAAGGAAGAGAAAGAGGAAGTACATGAAGAAGAAAATGAAGAAGAAGAGAAGAAGAAGTTGATAAAGAAGTAGAGGAACAAGAAGAAGATGGACAGGAGGAGAAGAATGATGAAAATGAAGAAGAAGAGGAAGAAGAAGTAGTAGAAGAAGAAGAAGAAGAAGTAGATGGCGAAGAAGATGAAAAAGAAGAATAAGACAAAGAAGAAGAAGACGAAGAAGGAGTGGAACAAGAAGAAGAAGAAGAAGATGAAAGGAAGAAGAAGAAGAAGAAGAAGGAGAACAAGATGATGAAGAAAAAGAAGAAGAGCAGACGAAGAAGAATAAGAAAAAGAATAAGAAGAAGTAGAGGAAGAAATAGGAGAAGAAGAGGACAAAGATGAAGCGACAGAAGAAGAAGAATTGGAAGAAAAAAGACGAAGAAGTATAAGAAGAATAAGAAAAAGAATAAGAGATGGAAGAAGGGGAAGAAGAAGAAGAAGAAGAAAAAGAAGAACAAGAAGAAGAAGAACAAGAACAAGAAAAAGTAGTAGAAGGAAGGAGAAGTTGAAGAAGTAGAAGAATAGGAAGAAGACAATGAAGAAGAAGAGCAGGAAGAGGAAGAGTAAGAAAGAGAAGAGGAAGAAGAAGAAGAAGATGAAGAAGAAGAGAAGAAGAAGAAGAGGAAGGTGAAGAAAAAGAAGAAAAAGAAGAAGAAGAAGAAGAAGAAGAAGAAGAAGTGGAAGAATTGAAAGAAGAAGAAGAAGTAAATGATAATGATGAATAAGAAGAAGAAGAAGATGATAATGATGAATAAGAAGAAGAAGAGGAAAAAGAAGCAAAGGAGAAGAAGAAGAAGAAGATGATGATGATGATGATGAACAAGCAAAAGAATTAATAGAAGAAAATGAGGAAGAAGAAGAAGAAGATGTAGAAGGAGAAGAAGAATGAGGAGGAGGAGGAGAAGAAGAAGTTGAAGAAGACAAAGAAGTAGAAGAAGAAGAAGAAGAAGAAGAAGAAGAAGAAGAATTGGAGGAAGAAGAAGAAGAAGAAGAAGAATAGGAACACGAAGATGAATAAGAATTAGAATAAGAATAAGAAGAAGAAGAAGAATAATAAGAAGAAGAAGTAGAAGAAGAAAAAGGAGAAGACGAAAAAGGAGAAGAAGAGGACAATGATGAGGTTGAAGAAGAAAAAGAAGAAGAAGACGAAGAAGAGGAAGAAGACGAAGAAAAAGAAGAAGAAGAAGAAGAAGAAGAAGAAAAAAGAAGAAGCAAAAGAAGAAGAAAAAGAAGAAGAAGAAAAATATGGGAGAAGATGAAGAAGAAGAAGAAGAAGAAGAAGAAGAAGAAGAAGAAAAAGAAATAGAAGATGAAGGGAAAGAATAAGAAGAAAAAGAAGAAGAAGAAGAAGTAGAAGAAGAAGATGATGATGATGATGAAGAAGAAGAGGAAGAAGAAGAAGAAAAAGAAGTGGAGGAAGAAGAAGAAGAAGAAAAAGGAGAAGAAGTTGAAGGAGAAGAAGAAGGAGAAGGAGGAGGAGGTGAAGAACAAGAAGTTGAAGAAGACAGAGAAGTAGTAGAAGCAGAAGAAGAAGAAGAAGAAGAAGAAGAAGAATAAGAGGAAGAAGTAAAAGAAGAAGAAGAAGAAGAAGACGGAGAGGAATGAAAAGAAGAAGAAGAAGTGGAGGAAGTGGAAGAATAAGAAGAAGAAGAAGAAGAAGAAGTAGAAGAAGAAGAAGAAGAAGAAAAGAAGAAGAAGAAGAAGAAGGGAAAGAAGAGGAAGAAGAAGAAGAAGAAGAAGAAGAAGAAAAGGAAGGAAAAGAAGAAGAACAACAAGAAGGTGAAGAAGGCAAACAAGAAGAAGAAAAAGAATAAGAACAAGAATAAGAAGAAGAATTAGAAGAAGAAAAAGTTGAAGAAGAAGTAGAAGTAGAAGAAGAAGATCAAGGAGAAGGTGGAGGGGGAGGAGGAAGAGGAAGACGAGGAGGAAGAGAAGAAGAAGAAGAAGAAAAAGAAGTTGATGATGAAGTAGAAGAAAAAGATGATGATGAATAACAAGATGAAGAGGAAGAAGAAGAAGAAGAAAATGAAGAAGAAAAGGAAGAAGAAGAAGAAGAAGAAGAAGAAGAAGAAGAAGAATAAGGAGAAGAAGAATAAGAAGAAGAAGAAGTAGTAGAAGAAAAAGGAGAAGAAGAGGACAAAGATGTGGTGGAAGAAGGAGAAGAAGAAGAAGAAGAAGATGAAGAAGGGGAAGAAGAAGAAGGATAAGAAGAGGAAGAACAGGAAAAAGAAGAAGAGGAAGAAGAAGATGTTGAAGAAAAAGAAGATGAGGAAGAAGGAAAAGAAGGAGAAGAACAATATATGGAAGAAGATGAAAGAAAAGAGGAAGAAAAGAAAAATAATAAGAAGAAGTAGAAGAAGAAGAAAAAGAGAAGAAGAAGAAAGAGGAAGAGGACGAAGAAGGGAAGAAGAAGAAGAAGAAGAATGATGATGATGATGAACAAGAAGAAGAAGAATGGAAGAAGAAGAAGAGGAAAAAGAAGAGGAAGAAGAAGAAGATGATGATGAACAAGAAGAAGTAGATGAAGAAGAAGAAGGAGGAGGAAGAAGAAGAAGAAAGAAGAAAAAGTTGAAGGAGAAGAAGGAGAAGGAGGAGGAGAAGAAGAAGAAGTTGAAGAAGACGAAGAAGTAGTGTAATAGTCGAAGGAGGAGAAGAAGAAGAAGAAGAATAATAAAAGGAAGAAGTAAAAGATGAAGAAAAAGAAGATAGTGAAGATGAGGAAGAAGAAGAAGAAGACGAAGAGGAATGAAAGGAAGAAGAGGTGGAGGGAGTGGAAGGACACGAAGAAGAAGAAGAAGAAGAAGTGAAGAAGAAGAAGAAGGGAAAGAAGTGGAAGAAGAAGAAGAAGGAGAAGAGAATGAAAAAGAAGAAAAGCAGCAAGAAGGAGGAGAAGACAACGAAGAAGAAGAGGAAGAATAAGAATAAAGAATAGAAGAAGAATTAGAAGAAGAAAAAGTTAAAGAAGAAGAAGAAGAAGAAGAAGGTCGAGGAGTATGTGGAGGGGGGAGGAGGAAGTGGAAGAGGAGGAGGAGAAGAAGAAGAAGAAGAAGAAGATGATGATGATGATGAAGAAGAAGATGAATAACATTTTGAAGAGAAAGAAGAGGAAGAAGAAGAAAATGAAGAGGAAAAGGAAGAAGAAGAAAGAAGAAGTAGAAGAAGAAGAAGAATAAAAAGATGAAGAAGAAGAAGAAGAAGAAGAAGAAGAAGAAGGGGAAGAAGAAGAAGGAGAAGAGGAAGAAGTAGAAGTAGAAGAAGATGGTGAAGATGGAGAAGAGAAGAAGAAAAAGAAGAAGAAGAAGGAGAAAAAGTAAAACAAGAAGAAGGAGAAGTTGAAGAAACAAAAGAAAACGAACAAAAAGAAGAAGAAAAAGGAGAAGATGGAAGAGAGGAAGGAGAAGAAACAGATGTAATAGAAGAAGAAGAAGAACAAGACGTAGAAGATGAGTAAGAATAACAAGAAGAAGAAGTAGAAGAAGAAGAAGTAGACGAACAAAAGAAGAAGAAGAATAAAAGAAGTAGAAGAAGAAGAAGTCGATGAGGGCGAGGAAGAAAAAGAAGATGAAGAAGAAAAAGAAGAGGAAGACAAGGAGGAGGATGATGATGAAGAAGAAGTAGAAGAAGAAGAAGAGGAAGAAGAAGAAGAAGGAAGAAGAAGAAGAAGAAGAAGAAGAAAATGATGATGATGATGATGATAATGATGAAGAAGAGAAGAAGAAGAATTAGAAGAAGAAGAAGTGGAAGAAGAAGAAGAAGAAGAAGTAGTAATAGAAGAAGAAGAAGAAGAAGAAGGAGAAGAGGATGAGGAAAATGATGTAGAATAGTAAGAAGAAGAAGAAGGGGAAGATGAAGTTGAATAATAATTATAATAATAACAATAATAAGTAGATGAAAAAGAAGAAGAAGAAAAAGAAGAAGAAGTAGAGGAAGAAGAACAAGAACAAGAAGAAGATGAAGAAGAACAAGAGAAGAAAGAAGAGGAGGAAGAAGTGGAAGTATAAGAAGAAGAAGAAGTGAAGAAGAGGAAGAAGAAGAAGAAGAAGAGGTAGAATAATAATAATAATAATAATAACAATAATAATAATAATTAGAAGAAGTAGAAGAAGAATATGAAGAAGAAGGCGAAGAAAAAGTAGAAGATGATGAAGAAGAAGAAGGAGAAGAAGAAAAAGAACAAGAAGAAGAAGAAGAACAACAAGAATGAGAAGAAGAAGAAGAAGAAGAAGAAGAAGAGGTCGAAGAAGAACAAGAACAACAAGAAGAAGAATAACAATAACAACAAGAAAAAGAAGAAGATGAAGAACAAGAAAAAGAAGTAGAAGAAGAAGTAGAAGAAGAATAAGAGGAGGAGGAGGAAGAAGAAGAAGAATAAGAAAGAGATGAAGAGGAAGAAGATGGTTAAGAAGAAGAAGAAGGACAAGAAGAAGAGGGAGAAGATTAAGAAGTAGAAGAAGCAGGAGGAGAAGAAGATGAAGAAGAAGATGAGGTAGAAGAAGAAGAACAAGAAAAAGAAGAAATAAAAGAAGCAGAAGAAGTTGTAGTAGTAGTTGTAGTAGTCGAAGAAGAAGTAGAACAAGAGAAAGAAGAAGGCAAAGAAGAAGTAGAAGATGACGAAGAAGTCGAAAAATAGGAAGAAGAAGAGGAAGAAGAAGAAGAGAAAAAAAAGGATGAAGAAGAATAAGGAGAAGTAAAAACAAGAAGAAGAAGAAGAAGAAGAAGATGATGAAGAAGAAGAAGAAGAAGAACAAGTAGAAGAAGAAGAAAATAGAGAAGAAGAATAAGAAGAAGAAGAAGAAGAAAAGAAAGAGAAGAAGTAGAAGAACTAGAAGAAAATGAAGAAGAAGAAGAAGATGAAATAGAAAAAGAAGAAAAAGCAGAAGAAGAAGACGAACAGCTGGAGGAGGAGGAGAAAGAAGAATAAGACGAGGAAGAAGAAGAAGAGGAACAAGTAGAAGAAGGAGAAGAAGAAGAAAAAGGGGATGAAGAAGAAGAAAAAGAGGAAGAAGAAGAAAAAGAACAATAAGAAGAAGAAGAACAAGGAGAAGGACAACAAGAAAAAGAAGCAGATGAAGAGGAAGAAAATTAAGAAGAAGAAGAAGAAGAAGGCGAAGAAGAAGACACAGAACATGACAAAGAAGAAGAAGAAGAAGAAGAAGAAGAAGAAAAGAAGAAAAAGAAGAAGAGAAGAGA
Organism: Vanilla planifolia; assembly: GCA_023846275.1. Taxonomy (NCBI): domain Eukaryota; kingdom Viridiplantae; phylum Streptophyta; class Magnoliopsida; order Asparagales; family Orchidaceae; genus Vanilla; species Vanilla planifolia. The sequence continues at coordinate 87,356 of JAIUJO010003273.1, forward strand.
AGAAGTAGAGGAAGAAAAAGAAGAAGAGGAAGAGGAAGAGGTGGAGGTAGAAGAAGTGGAAGAAGAAGAAGAAGAAGAAGAAGAACATGAAGAAGATTAATATTTAGAAGAAGAAAACATAAAAGAGTAAGAAAGAAAGAAATGAAGAAGAAGAAGAAGAGAGAAGAAGATGATGAAGAGAAGAAGAAGAAGAAGAAGAAGAAGAAGAAGAAGAAGAAGAAGAAGAAGAAGAAGAAGAGGAAGAAGAAGAAGAAGAACAAAATGAAGACGAAGAAGAAGAAGACGAAGAAGAAGAAGAAGAAGAAGAAGAAGAAGAAGAAGAACACGAAGGAGAAGAAGAAGAAGAAGAAGAAGAAGAAGAAGAAGAAGAAGACGAAGAAGAAGAAGAAGAAGAGGAAGAAGAACAAGAAGAAGAAGAAGTGGAAGAAAAAGAAGAGGAAGAGAAAGAAGAGGAAGATGAAGAAGAAGAAGAAGAGGAAGAAGAAGAAGAAGAAGAAGAAGAAGAAGAGAAGAGAAGAGAAGAAGAAGAAGAAGAAGAGAGAGAGAGAGAAGAAGAAGAAGGAAGAAGAGAAGAAGAAGAAGGAAGAGAAGAAGAAGAGAAGAAGAGAGAGAGAAGAGGAAGAAGAAGAAGAGCAAGAAGAAGGAAAGAAGAAGAAGAAGAAGAAGACGAAGAAGAAGAAGAAGAAGAAGAAGAAGAGAAGAAGAGGAAGAAGGAAGAAGCGGAAGAAGAAGAGAAGAAGAAGAAGAAGAAGAAGAAGAAGAAGAAGAAAGCAAGAAGAAGAAGAAGAAGAAGTTGAAGAAGAAAAAGAAGAGGAAGAAGAAGAAAGAAGAAGAAGCAAGAAGAAGAAGTAGCAAGAAGAAGAAGAAGCAAGAAGAAGAAGAAGAAGAAGAAGAAGAAGAACAAGATGAAGAAGAGGAGAAGAAGAAGAAGAAGAAAAGAAGAAGATGAGGAAGAAGAAGAGGAGGAGGAAGAAGAAGAAGAAGAGAAGAAGAAGACGAAGAGAAGCGAAGAGAAGAGGAAGAAGAAGAGAGAAGAAGAGAAGAAGAAGAAGAAGAAGAAGAAGACGAAAAAGAAGACAAAGAAGAAGAAAAGGAAGAAGACGAAGAAGAAGACGAAGAAGAAGAAGAAGAAGAAGAAGAAGAAGAAGAAGAAGAAAGAAAAAAGAAGAAGAAGAAGAAGAAGAAGAAGCAAGAAGAAGTTGAAAGAACAAGTAGAAGCAAGAAGAAGAAAAAAGAAGATGAAGAAGAAGAAGTAGAAGATGAAGAAGAGAAGAAGAAGAAGAAGTGGAAGAAGAAGAAGAAGAGGAAGAAGAAGAAGAAGAAGAAGAAAGAAGAAGAGAGAAGGAGAAGGAGAAGGAGAAGGAGAAGGAGAAGGAGAAGGAGAACGAGAAGAGAAGAAGAAGAAGAAGAAGAGAGGAAGAAGAAGAGGAAGAAGAAGATTAAAGAAGGAAGAAGAGGA
>JAIUJO010001741.1:0-5000 GCA_023846275.1 Vanilla planifolia
CTTTGACTCCTTCTTCTCCTTCCTTCTTCTTCTTCTTCTTCTTCTTCTTCTTCTCCTTCTTCTTCATCTTCTAATTCTTTTTCATTTTCTTCTTTTTCTTCTTCTCTTACTTCTTCTTCCCTTCTTCTTCTTCTTCCTTTTCTTCGCCTTCTTTTTCATGTTCTTCTTCTTCATCTTCTTCATCATCATAATCTTCTTCCTCAACTATTACTGCTTCTTCTTCTGCTTCTTCTACTTCTACTTCTTTTTCTTCATCTTCTTGTCATTCTTCTTTTGCCACTACTTGTTTTACTTCTTCTTCTACTTCCTTTACTTCTTCTTCTTTCTACTTCTTCTTCTTCTTCTTCTTCTTCCATTTCTTTTTCTTCTTCTTCTTCTTCTTCTTCTTCTTCTTCTTCTTCCTCTTCCTCTTGTTCTTTTTCTTCTTCATCTTCTTCTTATTTTTCTTATTCTTCTCCATCTTCTTCTTCTTCTTCTTCATCATCATCTTCTTCTTCTTCTTCTTTTTACCTTCTTATTCTTCTTATTCTTCTTCTCTTCCTCTTCATCTTCTTCTTCTATTACTACTACTACTTCTTTTTCTTCTTCTTTTTCTTCCTCTTCTCCTTCTTCTTCTTCTTCTTCTTCCCCTTCCCCTTCTTCTCCTACTTCTTCATCTTCTTCTTCTTTTTATTATTATTATTATTATTATTATTATTATTCTTCTCCTACTTCTTCTTCTTCTTCTTCTTCTTCTTTTTCTTCTTCTACTTTTAGATGTTATTCTTTTTATTCTTCTTCTCCTTCTTCATCTTCTTCTTCTTCATCTTCTACGACTTCATCATTCTTTTCTTCTTGTTCTTCTTCTTCTATGTCCACTTCTTATTCTTCTTCTTCTTCTTCTTTTTCTTCTTCTTCTTCTTTGTCTTCTTCTTCTTCTTTTTCTTCTTTTCCTTCCTCTTTTCCTTCTTGTTCATGTTCTTCTTCTTCTACTTCTTCTTCCTTGTCTTCTTCTTCATTTTTCTTCTTCTTTTTGTTCTTAAACTTCTTATTCTTCTTCTTCTTCTTCAACTTCTTTTTCTTGCACTTCTTCTACTTCTTCTACTTTTTCGTCTTTTTCCTCTCTTCTTCCCCTTCAACCACTTCTTCTTCTTCTACTTCTTCTTCTTTTTCTTCTTCTTCTTTTCTTCTTCTTCCTCTTTTTCTTCTTCTCTTCTTCTTCCTCTCCTTCTTCTTTTTCTTCTACCTCTTCTTCTTCTTCTTCTTCTTCTACTACTACTACTACTACTACAATAACTACTACTACTTCTTCTTCTTCATATTCTACTTCTTCTTCTTCTTTTTCTAATCCTTCTTCTTCTTCTACAATTTCTTCTTCTTATTTTCCTTCTACTTTTACTTATTTTTCTATTTCTTCATCTTCTTCATCATCTTCCACTTCTTCTTCTTCTTCTCCTCCTCCATCTTCTTCTTCTTCTTCTTCTTCTTTTTCCTCCTCTTCTTCGCATTCTTCTTATCCTTCTTCTCCTTTTTTCCCTTTTTCTTCTTCTTCTTCTTCTTCTCCTTCTCCTTCCTCTTCTTCTTCTTCTTCTTTTTCTTCCTTTTCTTCTTCTTCTTCCTTTCCTTCTCCTTCTTCTTCTCCTTCCTCTCCTTCTTCTTCTTCTTCTTCTTCTTCTTCTTCTTCTCCTTCTTCTACTTCTTTTTCTTCTTCTTCCACTTCTTCCTTTTCCTCCTCTTCTTCCTCTTCTTCCCCTTCTTTCTTTTCTTTTTCTTCTTCCCCCTCAACTTCTTCTTCTCCTTCTTCTTCTTCTTCTTCTTCTTCTTCTTCTTCTTCTCCTTCTCCTTCTTCTTCTTCTTCTTCTTCTTCCATTTCTTGTTCCTCTTCTATTTCTTCTTGTTCTTTTTCTTCTTATTCTACTTTTTTTTCTTATTTTTCTACTTCTTCTTCTTCTTCCTTTTCTTCTTTTTCTTCTTCTTCTTCTTCTTCTTCTGCTTCTTCTTCGTCGTCTTCTTTTACTTTTTTTTCTTCTTCTTCTGCTTTTGCTTCTTCTTCTTTCTCTTCAGATTCTTCTTCTTCTCCTTCTTCTTCTTCTTTTTCTTCTTCTTCTCCTTCTTGTGATTCTTCTTCTTCTTCTTCTTCTTCTTCCTCTTCCTCTTGTTCTTCTTCATCCTCTTCTTCTTCTTCCTCTTCGTCTTCTTCGTCTTCTTCTTCTTTTTCTTCTTCTTCGTCTTCTTCTTCTTCTTCTTCTTCTTCTCCTTCGTCTTCCTATTCTACTTCTTCTTGTTCATCTTCTTCTTGTTCTTCTTCATCTTCTTCTTCTTCTTCATCTTGTTCTTGTTCTTGATGTTCTTCTTCTCCTTCTTCTTCTTCTTCTTCTTCTTCTTCTTCTTCTTCTTCTTCTTCTTCTTCTTCTGCTTCAACTTCTTCTTTGTCTTCTTCTTCTTCGTCTTCTTCTTCTTCTACTTCATCTTCTTTGCCTTCTTCTTCTTCTTCTTCTTCTTCTTCTTTGTCTTCTTCTTCTTCTTCTTCTTCTTCTTCTTCTTCTTCTTCTCCTTCTTCTTTGTCTTCTTCTTCTTCTTCGTCTCCTTCTTCTACTTCTTCTACTTCTTCTTCTTCATCTTCTTGTTCTTCTTCTTCTTCTTCTTATTCCTCATCTTCTTCTTCTTCATCTTCTTCTTCTTTGTCCTCTTCTTTTTTTCTTCTTGTTCTGCTTCTTCTTCGTCTTCTTCTTCTTATTCTTCTTCCTCTACTTTTTCTTCTTCTTCATGTTTTTCTTCTTCTTCTTCTTCTTCTTCTTCTTCTTTTTTGCCTTTTTCTTATACTTATTCTTCGTCTTCTTCTTCTTCTTTTTCTTCTTCCTCTTCCCCTTCTTCTTCTTCTTCTTCTTCTTCTTCTTCTCCTTCTCCTCCTCCTATTACTCCTTCTACTATTACTACTATTACTTCTTGTTCTACTTCCTTTTCTTTTTCTTCTTCCACTTCTACTTGTTCTTTTTCTTGTTCCACATTTTCTTTTTCTTCTTCTGCTTCACATTTTGCTTCTTCTTCTTCTATGTTTTCTTCTTCTTCCTCTTTTCCTTCTTCGCCTTCTTCTTCTTATTCTTCTACGCCTCTTCTTCTTCTTCATCTTCTTCTTCATCTTCTTCATATTCTACTTCTTCTTCTTCTTTTTCTAATCCTTCTTCTTCTTCTACAATTTCTTCTTCTTATTTTCCTTCTTCTTTTACTTCCTTTTCTATTTCTTCATCTTCTTCATCATCTTCCACTTCTTCTTCTTCTTCTCCTCCTCCATCTTCTTCTTTTTCTTCTTCTTCTTTTTCCTCCTCTTCTTCGCATTCTTCTTATCCTTCTTCTTCTGCTTTTTTCCCTTTTTCTTCTTCTTCTTCTTCTTCTTCTTCTTCTTCTTCTCCTTCTTCTTCTTCTTCTTCTTCTTTTTCTTCCTTTTCTTCTTCTTCTTCCTTTCCTTCTCCTTCTTCTTCTCCTTCCTCTCCTTCTTCTTCTTCTTCTTCTTCTTCTTCCTTCTCCTTCTTCTACTTCTTTTTCTTCTTCTTCCACTTCTTCCTTTTCTTCCCCTTCTTTCTTTTCTTTTTCTTCTTCCCCCTCAACTTCTTCTTCTCCCTCTTCTTCTTCTTCTTCTTATTCTTGTTCTTCTCCTTCTCCTTCTTCTTCTTCTTCTTCTTCTTCCATTTCTTGTTCTTCTTCTTGTTCTTCTTCTTGTTCTTCTTCTTCTTTTTCTTCTTATTCTTCTTTTTTTTCTTCTTTTTCTACTTCTTCTTCTTCTTCTTCTTCTTCTTTTTCTTCTTCTTCTTCTTCTGCTTCTTCTTCTTCGTCTTCTTTTACTTTTTTTTCTTCTTCTTCTGCTTTTGCTTCTTCTTCTTTCTCTTCAGATTTTTCTTCTTCTCCTTCTTCTTCTTCTTTTTCTTCTTATTCTCCTTCTTATGATTCTTCTTCTTCTTCTTCTTCCTCTTCCTCTTGTTCTTCTTCATCCTCTTCTTCTTCTTCCTCTTCGTCTTCTTCGTCTTCTTCTTCCTTTTCTTCTTCTTCGTCTTCTTCTTCTTCTTCTTCTTCTTCTTCTCCTTCATATTCCTCTTCTACTTCTTCTTGTTCATCTTCTTCTTCTTCTTCTTCATCTTGTTCTTGTTCTTCATGTTCTTCTTCTCCTTCTTCTTCTTCTTCTTCTTCTGCTTCAACTTCTTCTTTGTCTTCTTCTTCTTCTACTTCATCTTCTTTGCCTTCTTCTTCTTCTTCTTCTTCTTCTTCTTCTTCTTCTTCTTCTTCTTTGTCTTCTTCTTCTTCTTCTTCTTTTTCTTCTTCTTCTTCTTCTTCTCCTTCTTCTTTGTCTTCTTCTTCTTCTTCTTCTTCTTCTTCGTCTCCTTCTTCTACTTCTTCTACTTCTTCTTCTTCTTCTTGTTCTTCTTCTTCTTCTTCTTATTCCTCGTCTTCTTCTTCTTCATCTTCTTCTTCTTTGTCCTCTTCTTTTTTTTTCTTCTTGTTCTGCTTCTTCTTCGTCTTCTTCTTCTTATTCTTCTTCTTCTACTTTTTCTTCTTCTTCATGTTTTTCTTCTTCTTCTTCTTCTTCTTCTTCTTCTTTTTTGCCTATTTCTTATACTTCTTCTTCGTCTTCTTCTTCTTCTTTTTCTTCTTTCTCTTCCCCTTCTTCTTCTTCTTCTTCTTCTTCTTCTTCTTCTCCTTCTCCTCCTTCTACTACTCCTTCTATTATTACTACTATTACTTCTTGTTTTACTTCCTTTTCTTTTTCTTCTTCCACTTCTACTTGTTCTTTTTCTTGTTCCACATTTTCTTTTTCTTCTTCTGCTTCACATTCTGCTTCTTCGTCTTCTACGTTTTCTTCTTCTTCCTCTTTTCCTTCTTCGCCTTCTTCTTCTTATTCTTCTATGCCTCTTCTTCTTCTTCATCTTCTTCATATTCTACTTCTTCTTCTTCTTTTTCTAATCCTTCTTCTTCTTCTACAATTTCTTCTTCTTATTTTCCTTCTTTTTTTACTTCTTTTTCTATTTCTT
>JAIUJO010001741.1:12500-15000 GCA_023846275.1 Vanilla planifolia
CTTCTTCTACGTCTTGCTCTTTTTCTTCTTCTTCTTCTACTTATTCTACTTCTTCAACTTCTTCTTCTTCGTCTTCTTCTTCTTCTTCTTGTGCTTCTTCTTCTTGTTCTTCTTCTTCTTCTTCTTCTTATTCTTCAACTTGTTCTTCTTCTTCTTCTTCTTCTTCTACTACTATTACTTCTTCTTCTTCTTCTTCGTCTTCTGCTTAACCTTCTTTTTCTTATCCTTCTTCTATTGCTTCTTCTTCTTCTTCTACTTCCTTCTGCATCTTCTTATTCTTCTACTTCTTCCTCTTCTTGCTCTTTTTCCTCTTCTTCTTCTTCTTTCTTTTCTTCTTACTTTTCTTCTTATTGATCTTCTTCTTCTTCTTCTTCGTCATCTTCTTCTTCTTCTTCTTCTTCTTCTTCTTTGTCTTCTTCTTCTTCTTCTTCTTCTTCTTCTTCTTCGTCTTCTTTTTCGTCGTCTTCTTCTTCTTCTTCTTCTTCTTCTTCTTCTTCTTCTACCTATTCTTCTTCTTCTTCTTCTTCTTCGTCTTCTTTTTCGTCGTCTTCTTCTTCTTCTTCTTCTTCTTCTTCTTTGATTTCTTCGCCTTCCTCTTCTTCTTCGTCATCTTCTTCTTCTTCTTCTTCCTCTTCTTCTTCTTCTTCGTCTTCTTCTTCTTCTTGTTCTTCTTCGTCTTCTTCTTCTTTTTCTTCATTTTCATCTTCTTCTTCTTCTTCTTCATCTTCTTTGTCTTCTTGTTCTTCCTCTTCCCCTTCTTCGTCTTCTTCTTCTTCCTCTTCTTCTTCTTCTTCTTCTTCTTCTTCTTCTTCTCTCTTTCTTCATCTTCTTTTACTACTGGTACAACTACTTCTTCTACTTCTTATTGTTCTTGTCCTACTTCTTCTTCTTCTTCTTCTTCTTCTTCTAGTTCATCTTCTACTTCCTCTTCTTCTGGTGCTTCTTCTTGTTCTTCTTGCTCTTCTTCTTCTTCTTCCACTTCTTCTTCTTCTTATCCTTCTTGTTCTAATTCCGCTTCTTCTTATTCTACATCTTCTCCTTTTCTTCTTCTTCTTCTTCTTCTTGTGCTTCTAATTCTTCTTCTTCTTCAACATCTTCTACTTCTTCTTCGCCTAGTTCTTCTACTTCTGATTCTGATTCTTCTACTTCTTCTTCCTCTTCTTCTTGTTCTTTTACTCCTCCAACTTTTTTTTCTTCTTCTTCTTCTTCTGCTTCTTTTTCTGCCACTTCTTATTCTCTTTCTTCCTCTCCCTCTTTTTCTTCTTCTCCTTCAGCTTCTCCTTCTTTTTCTTCTTCTACTTCTTATTCTTCTTCTTCTTCTTCTTCTTCTTCTCCTTCTTTTTATTCTTCTACTTCTACTTCATCTTCTTCTTCTTCTTCTTCTTCTTCTTCTATTTCTTCTTCTATTTCTTCTTTTTCTTCTTTTTCTTCTTCTTCTACTATTACTTCTTTTTCATAATCATCTTCTTCTTCTACTTCTTGTTCTCCTCTTCTTCATCTTCTTCTTTTTCTTCTCCATCTTCTTCTTCTTCTTCTACTACTACTACTACTTCTTTTTCGTCTGCTTCTCTTTTTTCTTCTTCTTCTTCTTCTTCTCATTCATCTTCTTCTCCTTGTTCTTCTTCTTCTTCTTCTTCTTCCCTTCCTCTTCTTCTTATTCTTCTTCTACTTCTATTCTGCTTCTTTTTCTACTACTTTTTTTTCTTCAACTTCTTTTTCACTATCTTCTCCTTCTTCTTCTTCTACCACTTCTTCTTCCTCTTCTTCTTCATTCTCTTCTTGTTCTTCTTATTCTTCTTTTCTACTTCTTCTTCTTCTTCTTTTCCTCTTTTTCTTTTCCTACTACTTCTTCTTCTTCTTCTTGCCTTCTTCTTCTACTTTGTCTTCTTCTTCCTCTTTTTCATTATCTTTTTTCTTCTTTTTCTTCTTCTCCTTCTTCTTCTTCATCTTCTTCTTCTTCATCATTTTCTTCTTCTTCTTCTTTCTTTTCCTATTCATCTTCCTCTTCTACTTTTTCTTCTTCTTCTTCTTCTTCTTCTTCTTCTTCTTCTTTTTATTTAGCTTCCTCTCATTCTTCTTCAACTTCGTCATCTACTTCTTTTTTGGTTTCTTCTTCTTCTTCTGCATTTTCTTCGTTTTCTCCTTTTTCTACTTAATGTTCTTCTTCTTCTTGTTGTTCTTCCTCTTCTTCTTCTTCCTCTTCCTCTTCTTCTTCTTCTTCTTCTTCTACTTCTTTTTTTCTTCTTCTTCTTCTTTATCTGCTTCTTCTTCTTCTTCTTTTTCTTCTCCTCCTCCTTTTTCTTCTTCTATTACTACTACTTCTACTTGTTATTCTACATCTTCTTCATCTTCTTCTGCTTCTTTTTCTTCTTCTACTTCTTCTACTACTACTACTTCTTCTTCCTCTTCTTCTACTACTTCTTCTTGTTCTTCTTCTTCTACTTCTTCTTTCTCTTCTTCTTCCTCTTCTTCTTTTTCTTATTCTTATTTTGATTATTCT
>JAIUJO010001741.1:30000-35000 GCA_023846275.1 Vanilla planifolia
TTCGTCTTCTTCTTCTTCTTAATTTCTTCTTCTTCTTTTTCTTCTTCTTCATTATCTTCTTATTTTACTTCTTATCTTTCTTCTTCTTCGTCGTCTCTTCGTTTTCTTCTTCTTCTTCTTCTTCTTCTTCGTCGTCTTCTTCTTCTTCTTCCTCTTGTCCTTCTTCTTCGTCGTGTTCTTCATCTTATTCTACTTCGTCTTCTTCTTGTTCTTGTTCTTCTTATTCTTTGCCACCTTCTTCTTCTTCTTGTTTGTCTTCTTCTTCTTCATCTTCATCTTCTTTGTCTTCTTGTTCTTCCTCTTCCCCTTCTACGTCTTATTCTTCTTCTTCTTCTTCTTCTTCTTCTTCTTCTTCTTCTACTTCTTCATCTTCGCCTTCTTCTTCTTCTTCTTCTTCTTCTTCTTCTTCTTCTTCTTCGCCTTCTTCATCTTTTTCATCTTCTTCTCCTACTTTGTGTTCTTCTTCTTCTTCCTCTTCATCTTCTTCTTCTTCATCTTCTTCTTCGTCTTATTCTTCTTCTTCTTCTTCTTCTTCTTCGTGTTCTTCTTCTTCTTCTTCGTCATCTTCTTCTTCCTCCTTCGTCATCATCTTCTTCTTCCTCTTCTTCTTCTTCTCTTCTTCTTCTGCTTCTTCGTCTCCTTCTTCTTCTTTATCGTCATCTTATTCTTCTTCTTCTTCTTTTTCATCTAATTCTTCTTCTTCTTCTTCTCCTATTTCTACTACTACCTCTTCTTCTTCTTCTTCTTCTACTTCTTCTTTGATCTTCTTCTTCTTTTTCTGCATCTTCTTCTCTTCTTCTTCCTCATGATGTTCTTCTTCTTCTTCATCATCATCTTCTTCATCTTCTACTACAACTACTACTATTTCTTCTTCTTCTAATTCTTCTTTTTCATCTTTTTTTTGCTTCTTCTTCTTCTTCTTTTTCTTCTTCTTCTTCTTCTTCTTCTTCTTCTTCTTCTCCTTCTTGTTCTTCTTCATCTTCTTCTTCTTCCCTTCCTATTCTTCTTCTCCTTTTACTTCTTCTTCTTCCACTTTGGTTTCTTTTACTTCTTTTTCTCTATCTACTTCTTCTTCTTCTTCATCTTCTACCACTATCTTCTTCTTTCTTTTCTTGTTCTTCTTATTCTTATTTTCTACATCTTCATTTTCTTCTTCTTCTTCTACTACTTCTACATCTTTTCCCCTCTTTTTTTTTCTTTCTACTTCTTCCTCTTCTTTCTGCTCTCCTTCTTATTCTTTGTCTTCTTCTTCTTCTTCTTCTTCTTCACCTTCTTCTTCTCTTTCTTCTTCTTCTTCTTCTAAATTTCTTCTTCTTCTTCATCTTTTACTTCTTACTCTTCTACTTTCTTCTTCTTCTTATTCTTCTTCTTCTTTCTACTCTTCTTTCTTCTTCCTCTTCTTCCTCTTCATCTACTTCCTCTTCTTCTTCTTCTTCCTCTTCCTCTTCTTTGTCTTCTTCTTCTTCTTCTTCATCTTCTTCATCTTCGTCTTCTTCTTCTTATTCATATTCTTCTTCATCATCTTCTTCTTCTTCTTCTTCATCTTCTTCTTCTTCTTCTTCTTCTTCAACTTCTTCTTCTTCCTCTTCTTCTTCTTCATCTTCTTCTTCTTCTTCTTCGTCCTTCTTCTTCTTCTTCTTCTTCATCTTCTTCTTCTATTCGTTCGTCATCTTCTTCTTCGTCTTCTTCGTCTTCTTCTTCGTCGTCTTCTTCTTCTTCTTTTTTGTCTACTTCTTCTTCCTCTTCCCTTCTTCGTCTATTTCTTCTTCCTCTTCTTCTTATTCTTCTTCTTCTTCTTCTTCTTTGTCTTCTTCTTCTTAGTCTTTTTCTTCGTCCTTTTTCTTCTTTTTCTTCTTTTTTTTTCTTCTTCTTCTTCCTACATTTCATCTTCTTTTTCTTCTTCCTCGCCTTCTTCTTGTTTTACTTCTTCTTTTTCTTTTTCTTCCTCATCTTCTTTCATTGTCTTCTTCTTCTTCTTTGTCTTCTTCTTCTTTGTTTTCTTCTTCGTCTTCTTCTACTTCGTCTTCTTCTTCTTCTTCTTCCTCTTCTTCTTCTTCTTCTTCATCTTCTTCGTCTTCGTTTTATTCTTCTTCTTCTTGTTGGTCTTCATCTTCTTCTTCTTCTTCTTTGTCTTCTTCTTCTTCCTCTTCCCCCTTCTACGTCTTCTTCTTCCTCTTTTTTCTTCTTCTTCTTCTTCTTCTACTTCTTCAACTTCGTCTTCTTCTTCTTCTTCCTCTTCATCTTCTTCATCTTCTTCATCTTTTTCTTCTTCTTCTCCTTCTTCGTGTTCTTCTTCTTCTTCTTCTTCATCTTCTTCTTCTTTTTCTTCTTCTTCTTTTTTGTCTTCTTTTTCTTCTTCATCATCTTCTTCGTCTTCTTGTTCTTCCTTTTCCCCTTCTACGTCTTCTTCTTCTTCTTCTTTCTTCTTCAACTTGTACTTCTTCAACTTCGTCTTCTTCTTCTTCTTCTTCGCCTTCTTATCTTTTTCGACTTCTTCTCCTTCTTCATGTTCTTCTTCTTCTTGCTCTTCATCTTCTTCTTCTTCATCTTCTTCTTCGTCTTCTTCTTCTTCTTCTTCTTCTTCTTCGTCTTCTTCTTCTTCTTCTTCGTCATCTTTTTCTTCTATCTCTTCTTCTTCTTCTTCTTCTTCTTCTTCTTCTGCATCTTCATCTCCTTCTTCTTCTTTATCGTCATCTTATTCTTCTTCTTCTTCTTGTTCATCGAATTCTTCTTCTTCTTCTTCTCCTTCTTGTTCATCTTCTTCATCTTCTTCTTCTTCTTCTTTCTTCATCTTCAGTTTCATCTTTTTCTTCTTCTTCTTCTTCTAATTCTACTACTTTTACCTCTTCTTGTTCTTCTTCTTCTACTTCTTCTTTTCATCTTCTTCTTATTTTTCCCCTTCTTCTTCTCTTTTTCTTCATCATCATGTTCTTCTTCTTCTTCTTCATCATCTATTATTACTACTACTTCTTCTTCTTCTAGTTCTTCTTTTTCTTCTTCTTCTTCTTCTTCTTCTACTTCATTCTTTCTTCTTCTTCTTCTTCTCCTTCTTCTTCTTCTTCTTCTTCATCTCTTCTTCTTCATCATCATCACCTTCTTCTTCTTCTTCTTTTTGTTTTACTTATTCTTCTTCTAGTTCCTTTTCTTCTACTTCTTTTTCTCTAATCTACTTCTTCTTTTTCTTCCTCTACCACCTTCTTCTTCTTCGTCTTCTTCTTCTTCCTTTTCTAGTTCTTCTTATTCTTCTTTTCTACTTTCTTCTTCTTCCTCTTCTTCTTTTACTTCTGCATCTTTTCCCTCTTTTTCTTTTCGGTTCTACTTCTTCTTCCTCTTCTTTTTGCTCTCCTTCTTCTTCTTTCTTTTCTTCTTCTTCTTCTTCTTCATCTTTTATTTCTTACTCTTCTGCTTCTTCTTATTCTTCTTCTTCATCCACTTTTTCTTCTTCCTCTTCTTCCTCTTCATCTACTTCCTTTTCTTCTTCTTCTACATCTTCTTCTTCTTTCTATTCTTCTTCTTCGTCTTCTTCTTCTTCTTCTTCATCATCATCTTCTTCGTCTTCGTAATCTTCTTCTTATTCATCTTCTTCTTCATCTTCTTCTTCTTCTTCTTCTTCTAATTCTTCTTCATCTTCTTCTTCTTCTTCTTCTTCTTCTTCTTCTTCTTCATCATCTTCTTCTTCTTCTTCTTCCTCTTCTTCTTCTCCGTCTTCTTCTTCATCTACTTTGTCATCTTCTTCTTCTTCTTCTTCTTCTTCTTCTTCTTCTTCTTCTTCTATTCGTTCATCTTCTTCTTCTTCTTCATCTTCTTCTTCTTCTTCTTCGTCTCCTTCTTCTTCTTCTTCTTTTTTGTCTACTTCTTCTTCTTCTTCCCCTTCTTCATCTTCTTCTTCTTCCTCTTCTACTTCTTCTTCTTCTTCTTCTTCGTCTTCTTCTTCTTCTTCTTTTTCTTCGTCTTTTTCTTCTTCTTCTTTGTCTTCTTCTTCTTCTTACATTTATTCTTCTTCTTTTTCTTCTTCTTAGTCTTCTTCTTGTTTTACTTGTTTTTCTTTTTCTTCTTCTTCTTCGTTGTCTTCTTACTCTTCTTCGTCTTCTTCTTCTTCTTCTTCTTCTTCTTCTTCTTCTTCGTCTTCTTCTTCTTCTTCTTCTTCTTCTTCTTTGTCTTCTTCTTCGTCTTCATCTTCTGCTTCTTCTTATTCTTCTTCTTCTTCTTCTTCTTCTTCTTCTTCGTCTTCGTTTTCTTTTCCTTCTTCTTGTTTGTCTTCTTCTTCTTCTTCATCTTCTGCTTCTTCCTCTTCCCCTTCTACGTCTTCTTTTTCTTCTTCTTGTTCTTCTTCTTCTTCTTCTTCTTCTTCTTCTTCTTCTTCTTCGTCTTCTACTTCTTCATCTTCGTCTTCTTCTTCTTCTTCTTCTTCGTCTTCTTCATCTTTTTCTTCTTCTTCTCCTTCTTCGAGTTCTTCTTCTTCTTCCACTTCTTCTTCTTCTTCTTCTTCTTCTGCTTCTTCATCTCCTTCTTCTTCTTTATTGTCATCTTATTCTTCTTCTTCTTCTTGTTCTCTAATTGTTCTTCTTGTTCTTCTTTGTCTTCTTCTTCCTCTTCTCCTTCTTCATCATCTTCTTCATCATCTTCTTCTTCTTCTTCTTCTTCTACTTCATCTTCAGTTTCTTCTTTTTCTTCTTCTTCTTCTTCTCTTTCTACTACTTCTACCTCTTCTTGTTCTTCTTCTTCTACTTCTTCGTTTCATCTTCTTCTTTTTCTGCTTCTTCTTCTCTTCTTCTTCATCACCAAGTTCTTCTTCTTCTTCATCATCAACTTCTTCATCTTCTACTATTAGTACTACTTCTTCTTTTTCTAGTTCTTCTTTTTCTTCTTCTTCTTCTTCTTCTTCTTCTACTACTTCTTTTTCTTCTTCTTCTTCTTCTTCTTCTTCCTTCTTCTTCTTCTTCTTCATCTTCTTCTTCTTCTCTTCTTGTTCTTCTTCTTCATCATCATCATCATCATCA
>JAIUJO010001741.1:45000-57500 GCA_023846275.1 Vanilla planifolia
TCTTCTTCTTACATTTCTTCTTCTTTTTTCTTTCTCTTCTACTTCTTTGTCTTCTTCGTTGTCTTCTTCTTCTTCATCGTGTTCTTCTTCTTCTTCATCTTCCTCTTCTTCTTTGTCTTCTACTTTGTGTTCTTCTTCTTCGTCTTCTTCTTCTTCTTCTTCTTATTCTTATTCTTCTTTTTCTTCATCTTCTTCTTCTCCTTCTTCTTCGTCTTATTCTTCTTCTTCATGTTTGTCTTCTTCTTCTTCTTCTTCTTCGTCTTCTTCTCCTTCCTCTTCCTTTTCTACGTCTTCTTCTTCTTCTTCTTCTTCTTCTACTTCTTGGTCTTTGTCTTCTTCTTCTTCCTCTTCTTCTTCGTCTTCTTCATCTTTTTCTTCTTCTTCTCCTTCTTTGTGTTCTTCTTCATCTTCCTCTTCATCTTCTTCTTCTTCTTCTTCTTCTTCTTCGTCATATTCTTCTTCTTCTTCTTCTTTATTTTCTTCTTCTTCTTCTTCTTCTTCTTCTTCTTCTTCTTTTTCTTCATCTTCTTCTTCTCCTTTGTCTCCTACTTCTTCTACTTCTTTTTCTTCTTCTCCTTCTTCTTCTTCTTCTTCTTCTTCTTATCATCTTCATTGTCCACTTCTTCGTCGTCTTCTTCTTCTTTTTCTTATTCTTCTTCTTCTTCATCATCATCTTCTTCTTCTTTGTCTTCTTCTTCTTTGTCTTCTTGTTCTACTTCTTCCTCATCTTCTTCTTCTTCTTCTTCTTCTTCTTCGTCTTCGTCTTCTTCTTCTTCTTCGACTTCTTCTACTTCTTCTTCTTCTTCTTCTCCATGTTCTTCTTCTTCCTCTTCCCCTTCTTCGTCTTCTTCTACTTCTTCTTCTTCTTCTCCTCCTCCTCCTCCTCCTTCTACTCTTGCTACTACTACTTCTTCTTCTACTTCCTCTTCTTCTTCTTATTCTACTTCTACTTCTTCTCCTTCTTCTTTTTTTAATTCTTCTTCTTCTCCTCCTTCTTCTTGAGTTTTATCTTCTTCTTTTTCTTCTTCTTCTTTTTCATCTTCTTCTTCTTCTTCTTCTTTTTCATCGTCATCTTTTTCTTCTTCTTCTCTTTCTTCGAGTTCTTCTTTTTCTTCCTCTTCATCATCTTCTTCTTCTTTTTCTTCTTCTTCTTCTTCTTCTTCTTCTTCTTCTTCTTCTCGTCTTCTTTTTCTCCTTCATCATCATCTTCTTCTTCTTCTTCTTCTTCTTCTTTTTCGTCTTCTTTTTCTCCTTCATCATCTTCTTCTTCTTCCTCTTCTTCTTCTTCTTCTTCTTCTTCTTCTTCTTCTGCTTCTTCGTCTCCTTCTTCTTCTTTATCATCATCTTATTCTTCTTCTTCTTCTTGTTCATCTAATTCTTCTTCTTCTTCTTCTTTGTCTTCTTCTTCCTCTTCTCCTTCTTCATCATCTTCTTCTTCTTCTTCTTCTACTTCATCTTCAGTTTCTTCTTTTTCTTCTTCTTCTTCTTCAAATTCTACTACTTCTACCTCTTCTTGTTCTTCTTCTTCTACTTCTTCTTTTCATCATCTTCTTCTTTTTCTACTTCTTCTTCTCTTCTTCTTCATCACTATGATTTTCTTCTTCTTCATCATCATCTTCTTCATCTTCTATTATTACTACTACTTCTTCTTCTAGTTCTTCTTTTTCTTCTTCTTCTTCTTCTTCTACTTCTTCTACTTCTACTTTTTCTTCTTCTTCTTATTCTTCTCCTTCTTCTTCTTCTTCTTCATCTTCTTCTTCTTCCTTTCTTTTTCTTCTTAATCATCATCATCTTCTTCTTCATCTTCTTTTACTTATTCTTCTTCTACTTCTTTTTTTCTAACTACTTCTTCTTCTTTTTCTGCCACTTCTTCTTCTTCTTCCTCTTCTTGTTCTTCTTATTCTTCTTTTCTACTTCTTCTTCTTCTTCTTCTTCTTCTTCTTCTTCTACTTCTACATCTTATCCCTCTTTTTCTTTTCCTTTTACTTCTTCTTCCTCTTCTTTGTCCTCTCCATCCTCTTCTTTGTCTTCTTCTTCTTCTACTTCTTCTCCTTCTTCTTTTTCTTCTTCTTCTTCTTCTATATTTTCTTCTTCTTCTTCTTCTTCTTCTTCTTCTACTTCTTCTCCTTCTTCTTTTTCTTCTTCTTCTTCTTCTTCTATATTTTCTTCTTCTTCTTCTTCTTCTTCTTCTTCTTCTTCTTCTTCTTCTTCTTCTCCTTCTTCGTCTTCCTCTTCGTATTCTTCTTCATCCTCTACTTCTTCTTATTCTTCCTCCTCCTCTTCTTCTTCTTCTTCTTACATTTTTTCTTCTTCTTCTTACATTTCTTCTTCTTTTTCTTTCTCTTCTACTTCTTTGTCTTCTTCGTTGTCTTATTCTTCTTCATCGTGTTCTTCTTCTTCTTTAACTTCCTCTTCTTTTTTGTCTTCTTCTTTGTGTTCTTCTTCTTTGTCTTCTTCTTCTTCTTCTTCTTATTCTTATTCTTATTCTTCTTCTTCTTCTTCTTCTTCCTCTTCTTCTTCGTCTTCTTCTTCTTCCTCTTCCTTTTCTACGTCTTCTTCTTCTTCTTCTTCTTCTTCTTCTTCTACTTCTTGATCTTCATCATTTTCTTCTTCGTCTTCTTCATCTTTTTCTTCTTCTTCTCCTTCTTCGTGTTCTTCTTCATCTTCCTCTTCATCTTCTTCTTCTTCTTCTTCTTCTTCTTCTTCTTCTTCTTCTTCGTCATATTCTTCTTCTTCTTCTTCTTCATCTTCTTCTTCGTCTTCTTCTTCTTCATCTTCTTCTTCTCCTTCATCATCATCTTCTTCTTCCTCTTCTTCTTCTTCTTCTTCTTCTTCTTCTTCTTCTTCTTCTTCTTCTTCTTCTTCGTCTCCTTCTTCTTCTTTATCGTCATCTTATTCTTCTTCTTCTTCTTGTTCTTGTTCATCTAATTCTTCTTCTTCTTCTTCTTCTTCTCCTTGTTCTTCATCATCTTCTTCTTCTTCTTCTTCTTCTTCTTCATCTTCAATTTTTTCTTTTTCTTTTTCTTCTTCTAATTCTACTACTTCTACCTCTTTTTTTTCTTCTTCTTCTACTTCTTTTCAACTTCTTCTTTTTCTACTTCTTCTCATCTTTTTCGTCATCATGTTTTTCTTCTTCTTCATCGTTTTCGTCAACTTCTACTATTACTACTACTTCTTCTTCTTCTTGTTATTCTTTTCTTCTTCTTCTTCTTCTTCTTCTTCTTCTTCTAGTTCTTCTTTTTCTTCTTCTTCTTCTTCTTCTTCTTTTTCTTCTGCTTCTTCTTTTTCTTCTTCTTCTTCTTCTTCTTCTTCTCCTCCTCCTTCTTCTTCTTCTTCATCTTCTTCTTCTTCATCTTCTTCTTCTTCATCATAATCTTCTTCTTTTACTTATTATTCTTCTACTTCTTTTCTTCTACTTCTTTTTCTCTATCTACTTCTTCATCTTCTTCTTCTACCCCTTCTTCTTCTTCTTCCTCTTCTCCTTCTTACTTTTCTTGTTCTTCTTATTCTTCATATCTAAATCTTCTTCTTCTTCTTCTTTTTCTTCTACTTCCGCATCTTTTCCCTCTTTTTCTTTTCCTTCTACTTCTTCTTCCTCTTCTTTCTCCTCTCCTTCTTCTTTGTCTTCTTCTTCTTCTTCTTCTTCTTCTTCTCCTTCTTCTTCTCTTTCTTCTTCTTCTTCTTATACATTTTCTTCTTCTTCTTCTTCTCCTTCTTCTTTGTCTTCTTCTTCTTCTTGTTCTTCTTCTTCTTGTTCTTCTTCTTTTTCTCCTTCTTCTCTTTCTTCTTCTTCTTCTTCTACTTTATCTTCTTCTTCTTCATCTTCTACTTCTTCTTCTTCTCCTCCTTCTTCGTCTTCCTCTTCTTATTCTTCTTCATCATCTACTTCTTTTTCTTCTACTTCTTCTTCTTCTTCTTCTTCATCTTCTTCAGCTTCTTCTCTTTCTTCTTCCACTTCGTCTTCTTCTTCTTCTTCTTCTTCATTTTCTTCTTTTACTTCTTCCTCTTCTTCTTGTTCTTCTTCTTTTTCTTCTTTTTCTTCTTCATCTTCTTCTTCTTCTTCTTCTTCTTCTTCTCCTTCTTTTACTTCTTCTACTTCTTCTTCTTCTTCTTCTACTACTTCTTCTTCTTCTAGTACTACTTGTCCTTGTTCTTCTAATTATTATTATTCTTCTTTTTCTTCTTCTTATTCTTCTCCTTCTTCTTCTTCTTCTTCTTCTTTTAGTTCATCTTATTCTACTACTACTACTACTACTACTTCTTCTTGTTCATCATCATCTTCTTCTCCTTCATCATCATTTTCTTCTTCTTCCTTCTTCTTCTTCTTTTTCTTCTTATTCTTCTTCCTCTTCTTTTCTACTTATTCTTCTACTTCTTTTTTTCTTCTTCTTCTTCTTTATCTACTTCTTCTTCTTCTTCTTCTTCTTCTCCTCCTTCTCCTCCTACTTTTTCTTCTTCTATTACTACTACTTCTACTTCTTGTTCTACATCTTTTTCTTCTTCTTCCTCTACTTCTATTTCTTCTTCTTCTTCTACTACTTCTACTTCTTCTCATTCTTCTTCTTCTACTTCTTCTATCTCTTCCTGTTCCTATTCTTCTTCTTCTTCTTATTCTTCTTCTTCTTCTTTTACTTCTTCTTTTTCTACTACTACTTCATTTTCTTCTTCTTTTTCTTCTAATACTTCATCTTCTTATTATTATAATTCTTATTCTTTTTCTTCTACTCCTTCTTCTTCATCTTCATCTTCTTCTTCTTCTTCTTATTTTTCTTCCTTTTCTTCTTTTTCTTCTTCTTCTATTGCTACTTCTACTTCACCTTTATCTTCTTTTACTTTTTCTTCTTCTTCTTCTCCTCCTCCTCCTAGTTAATCTTCTTCTACTTCTTCTCCTCTACTTCCTTCTTTTGCTAACACTATTACAACTGTTACTTCTTCTTCTACTACTTCTTCTACTTCTTCGTCTTCTTCTTCTTCTTCTTCTTTTATTTCTTCTTTTTCTTCTTCTTATTCTTCTTTTACTTCTTTCTCGGCCTCTACTTCTTGTACTTCTTCTCGCTCTTCTTCTTCTACTTCTTCTTCTTCTTCTTCTTCTTTTACTTCTTCTCTTTTTCTTCTTGTTCTTCTTTTTCTTCTTTTGCTCCTTTTCTTCGTCTTCTTCGACTACTAATTATGTTTCTTCATCCACCTCTTCTTTCTCTTCTTCTTCTTCTTCTGCTTCTTCTTCCACTTATTCTTTATCTTCTTCTTCTTCTTTTAGTTCTTCTACATCTTCTACTACTACTACAACTTCATTTTCTTCTTTTTCTTCCTCTTCTTGTACTCCTTCCAAATCATCTCTTTTTTTTCCTCTTCTTTGTTTGCTTCTTCTTCTTCTTTGCCTTCTTCTTCTTCCTCTTTTTCTTCTATTACATTTTCTTCTTCTCCTTCTAATTCTTCTTCTTCTTCTTCCACTTCTCCTACTCTTTCTTCTTCTCAATCATCGTCTTCTACATCTCTTTCTTCTTCTTCTTCTTCTACTACTACTCCTTCTTCCTCATCTACATCTTCTTCTTCTTCTTCTTCTACACTACTACTTCTTCTTTTTCTACTTCTTCGTCTTCTCCTCCTTCAATTCTACTTCTTCTTCTTCTTTTCATCATCTTCTTGTTGTTGTTCTTCTTCTTCTTCTTCAACTTCTTCATCTTCTTCCTCTTCTTCTTCTTCTTCTTCTCCTGTTTCTTCTTCTTCTTCTTTTTCATCATCTTCTTCTTTTTGTACTTCTTCTTGTCCTCTTCTTCTTCTTCTTCTTTTCTTCTTCTTCTTCAACTACTATTATTATTACTATAATTTCTTAATGTTCTTCATCTTTTTATTCTTCTACTTTTTATTCTTCTCCTCCTCCTTCTTCTTCTAATTCTTCTTCTCCTTCAACCTTTTCTTCTACTTCGTCTTCTAATTCTTCTTCTTCTACTACTACTACTTCTTCTCCATCCTCACCGTCTTCTTCTCCTTCTTCTCTTTCTTCTCCTACTTCTTCTCCTTCTTCTCCATCTTCTCCTCCTCCTTCTTCTCCTTCTTCTTCTTCTTCTTCTTCTTCTTCTTTTTTTTCTTTTACTTCTTCTTCTTCTTCTTCTTCAACATATTCTTCCTCTTCTTCTTCTTCTTCAACATCTTCTTTTACTTCGTCTTCTCGTTCTTCTTCTTCTTCTACTTCTTCTTCTCCTTCTTCACCTTCTTCTTCTCCTTCTTCTCTTTCTTCTTCTCTTTCTTCCTTCTCCTTCTCTTCTTATCCTTCTTCTCCTCCTTCTTCTCCTTCTTCTCCTTCTTCTTCTTCTTCTTCTTCTTCTTCTTCTTCTTCTTCTTCTTCTGGTTCTACTCTTCTTCTTCTTCATCTCCTCTACTTCTTATTCTTCTTCTTCTTCTTCAACATATTCTTGTTCTACTTCCTATTTTTCTTTTTCTTCTTCTTCTTCTTCTTCTTCTTCTTCTGCTTTTTCTTTTACTTCTTCTTCTAGTTCTTCTTCCACTTCTTCTTCTTCTTCTTCTTCCTCTTCTTCTTCTACTTCTACTTCTCCTTCTTCTTCTTCTACTACTTCTGCTTCTTCATCTTCTATTTCTTCTTCTACTTCTTCCTCTTCTTCTTCTTCTTCTTCTTCTACTTCTTCTTCTTCTTCTTCTTCTTCTTTTTCTCTTCTACTTCTTCTACTTCTTCTACTTGTTGATCTTTTTTCTTCTACTTCTTCTTATTCTTCTTCTTCTTCTTCTTGTTTCTTCCTCTTCTTCCTCTTCTATTACTTCCACTTCTTCTTCTTGGTCTTCTTCTTCCTCTTCCTCATCTTCTTCTTCGTCTTCCTCCTCTTCTTCTTTTTTTTCTTCTTAGCATTCTTGTTCTTCTTTTTCTTCGTCTTCTTCTTCTTCAAGTCTTAATCTTCTTCATCTTCTTCTTCTTCATCTTCTTCCTCTAGGACTTCTTCCTATTCTTCTTCTTCTAATTCTTCTTCTACTTCCACTTCTTCTTCAACTTCTTGTTGTTCTTCTTCTTTGACTTTTTCTTCTTCTTCTTCTTATTCTCCTTCTTCTTTTTCTTCTTCTTCTTTCTCTACTTCTTCTTCTCTTTCTTCTTCTTCTTCTCCTTCTTCTTCTTCTTTTACTTCTTCTTAATCCTTCTTCTTCTTCTTCTTCTTTTCTTCTTCTTCTTCTTCTTCTTCTTCTTCTGCTACTTTTTCTTCTTCTTCTTCTTCTTCTTCTTCCTCTTCTACTTCTTCTACTTCTGCTTCTTCTTCTTCCTCTTCTTCTTCTACTTCTTCTTATTCCTATTCTTCTTTTGTTTCTTCTTCTACTTCTTTTTCTTCTACTTCATCTGCTTGTTCTTCTTCTTCTTCTTCTTCTTCTTCTTATTCCTTCTTCTTCTCCTTCTTCTTTTTCTTCTGCTTCTTCTTCTTCTTCTTCTTCTTCTACTACTTATCTTCTTCTTCTTCTTCTACTACTTATTCTTCTTCTTCTTCTTTTTCTGCTGCTTCTTCTTCTTCTTCTTCTCTCTCTTCTTCTTCTGCTTTTTCTTGCTACTTTTCTTCTTCTTTTACTTCGTCTCCTTCTTCTTCTTCTTGTTCTTCTTCTTCTGCTTCTACTTCTTCTTCTTCTTCTTCTTCTTCCTCTTCTTCTTCTTCTTTTATTTCTTCTTCTTCTTCTTCTTCTGCCTCTTCTACTTCTTCTTCTAGTTGTTCTTCTTCTTCTTTTTATTCTTCCACTTCTTCTTCTTTATCTTTTCCCTCTTCTTCTACTTCCTCTTCGTCTTCTTCTTCTTCTTCTTCTTCTTCTTCCTCTACTTCCATTTCGTCTTTTGCTTCTTCTTCTTCTTCTTTGTCATCTTCTTCTTCTTCATCTTCGTCGTCGTCTTCTTCTTCTTCAGCTTCTTCCTCTTCTACTACTTCTGCTTCTTCAGTGTCTTCATCTTCTTCTTCTTCTTCTTCCTCTTCTTTTTCTGTTACTTCTTCTTCTTCTTCTTACTCATCTTACTCTTCTTCCTCTTGTTCATCTTCATCCTCTTCTTCTTCTTTCTCTTCATCTTCTTTGCTTTCTTCTTCTTTTTCTTCTTCTTCTTCCTCTTCTTCTTCTTCTTCTTCTTCTACTTCATCTTCATCTTCTACTTCTCATTCTTCTTCTTCATCTTCTTCTTTTTCTTCTTCACCTTCTTCTTCTTCTTCCTCTTCTTCTTCTTCTTCTACTTTATCTTATTTTTCTTGGTCTCCTTCTTCTTCGTCTTCTCCTTCTTCTAATTCTTCTTCGCTTTCTTCTTCTTCATCTTCTTTTACTTATTCTTCTTCTTCTTCTTCTTCTTCTTCTTCTTCTCCTTCTTCATCTTCTTCTTCTTCTTCTTCTCCTTCTTCTTCTTCTTCATCTTCTTCTTCTTCTACATCTTCTTCGTTGTCCTCTTCTTCTTCGTCGTGTTCTTCTTCATTTTCTTATTCTTCGCCTTCTTCTTCATCATCTTCTTCTTCTTTGTGTTCTTCTTCTTTTTCTTCTTGTTCTACTTCTTCTTCGTCTTCTTCTTCTTCTTCTTCTTCGTCTTCGTCTTCTTCTTCTTCTTCTTCTTCGTCTTCTTCTACTTCTTCTTTTTCTTCTTCTCCTCCTCCTCCTCCTTCTTCTACTCTTGCTAGTACTACTTCTTCTTCTACTTCCTCCTCTTCTTCTTATTCTACTTCCACGTCTTTTTCTTCTTCTTCTTTTTCATCTTCTTCTTCTTCTTCTTCTTTTTCAACTTCATATTTTTCTTCTTCTTCTCCTTCTTCGAGTTCTTCTTCTTCTTCCTCTTCATCTTCTTCTTCTTCTTCTTTTTCTTCTTCTTCTTCTTCTTCTTCTTCTTTTACTTCTTCTTCTTCTTCTTCTTCTTCTTCTTCTTCGTCTTCTTCTTCTTCCTCCTCTTCTTCTTCTCCTTCATCATCATTTTCTACTTCCTCTTCTTCTTCTTCTTCTTCTTCTTCTTCTTCTTCTTCTGCTTCTTCGTCTCCTTCTTCTTCTTTATCATCATCTTATTCTTCTTCTTCTTCTTGTTCATCTAATTCTTCTTCTTCTTCTTCTTTGTCTTCTTCTTCCTCTTCTCCTTCTTCATCATCTTCTTCTTCTTCTTCTTCTTCTACTTCATCTTCGGTTTCTTCTTTTTCTTCTTCTTCTTCTTCTAATTCTACTACTTCTACCTCTTCTTGTTCTTCTTCTTCTACTTCTTCTTTTCATCTTCTTCTTCTTTTTCTGCTTCTTCTTCTCTTCTTCTTCATCAACATGTTCTTCTTCTTCTTCATCTTCTACTATTACTACTACTTCTTCTTCTAGTTCTTCTTTTTCTTCTTCTTCTTCTTCTTCTTCTTCTACTTCTTCTTTTTCTTCTTCTTCTTCTTCTTCTTCTTCTCCTTCTTCTTCTTCTTCATCTTCTTCTTCTTCCCTTCTGGTTCTACTTCTTCATCATCATCATCTTCTTCTTCTTCTTTGTCTTCTTTTACTTATTCTTCTTCTACTTCTTTTTCTCTATCTACTTCTTCTTCTTCTTTTTCTGCAACTTCTTCTTCCTCTTCCTCTTCTTCTTCTTCCTCTTCTTGTTCTTCTTATTCTTCTTTTCTACTTTTTCTTCTTCTTCTTCTTCTTCTACTTGTACATCTTATCCCTCTTTTTCTTTTCCTTCTACTTCTTCTTCCTCTTCTTTCTCCTCTCCATCCTCTTCTTTGTCTTGTTCTTCTTCTTCTTCTTCTACTTCTACTTCTTCTCCTTCTTCTTCTCTTTCTTCTTCTTCTTCTTCTTCTACATTTTCTTCTTCTTCTTCATGTTCTTCTTCTTCTTCTTCTTCTTCTCCTTCTTCTTCATCTTCCTCTTCTTATTCTTCTTCATCATCTACTTCTTCTTCTTCTTCATTATCTTCTTCTTCTTCTTCTTGTTACATTTTTTCTTCTTCTTCTTACATTTCTTCTTCTTTTTCTTTCTCTTCTACTTCTTTGTCTTCTTCTTCTTCATCGTGTTCTTCTTCTTCTTCATCTTCCTCTTCTTCTTTGTCTTCTTCTTTGTGTCTTCTACTTCGTCTTCTTCTTCTTCTTCTTCTTCTTCGTCTTCTTATTCTTATTCTTCTTCTTCTTCTTCTTCATCTTCTTCTTCTTCTTCTTGTTTGTCTTCTTTTTCTTCTTCTTCTTCGTCTTCTTCTTCTTCCTCTTCCTTTTCTATGTCTTCTTCTTCTTCTTCTTCTTCTTCTTCTTCTTCTTCTTCTTCTTCTTCTTCTTCTACTTCTTCATCTTTGTCTTCTTCTTCTTCTTCTTCTTCTTCTTCATCTTTTTCTTCTTCTTCTCCTTCTTCGTATTCTTCTTCATCTTCCTCTTCGTCAACTTCTTCTTCTCCTTCTTCTTCTTCTTCTTCGTCATATTCTTCTTCTTCATCTTCTTCTTCATCTTCTTCGTCTTCTTCTTCTTCTTCTTCGTCAACTTCTTCTTCTCCTTCATCATCATCTTCTTCTTCCTCTTCTTCTTCTTCTTCTTCTTCTTCTTGTTCTTCTTCTTCTTCGTCTCCTTCTTCTTCTTTTTCGTCATCTTATACTTCTTCTCCTTCCTGTTCATCTAATTCTTCTTCTTCTTCTCCTCCTTCTTCTTCATCTTCTTCATCATCTTCTTCTTCTTCTTCTTCTTCATCATCTTCAATTTTTTCTTTTTCTTCTTCTTCTTCTTCTAATTCTACTACTTCTACCTCTTTTTTTTCTTCTTTTTCTACTTCTTTTCATCTTCTTTTTCTTTTTCTGCTTCTTCTTCGTCATCATGTTTTTCTTCTTCTTCATCATTTTCTTCAACTTCTACTATTACTACTACTTCTTCTTCTTCTAGTTCTTCTTTTTCTTCTTCTTCTTCTTCTAGTTCTTCTTTTTCTTCTTCTTCTTCTTCGTCTTCTTCTTCTACTTCTTCTTTCTCTTCTTCTTCTTCTTCTTCTTCTCCTTCTTCTTCTTCTTCTTCTTCTTCATCTACTTCTTCTTCCCTTCTTGTTCTTCTTCTTCATCATAATCATCTTCTTCTTCTTCTTCATCTTCTTCTTCTTCTTCTTCTTCTTTTACTTACTCTTCTTCTACTTCTTTTTCTTCTACTTCTTTTTCTCTATCTACTTCTTCTTCTTCTACCACTTCTTCTTCTTCCTCTTTTTCTTCTTACTTTTCTTGTTCTTCTTATTCTTCATTTCTAAATCTTCTTCTTCTTCTTCTTTTTCTTCTACTTCTACATCTTTTCCCTCTTTTTCTTTTCCTTCTACTTCTTCTTCCTCTTCTTTCTCCTCTCCTTCTTCTTCTTTGTCTTCTTCTTCTTCTTCATCTTCTTCTTCTCCTTCTTCTTCTCTTTCTTCTTCTTCTTCTTATACATTTTCTTCTTCTTCTTCTCCTTTTCCTTCGGCTTCTTCTTATTCTTCTTCTTCTTCTTCTTTTTCTCCTTCTTCTCTTTCTTCTTCTTCTTCTTCTTCTTCTTCTTCTTCTTCTAGATTTTCTTCTTCTTCTTCATCTTCTACTTCTTCTTCTCCTCCTTCTTCGTCTTCCTCTTCTTATTCTTCTTCATCATCTACTTCTTCTTCTTCAACTTCTTCTTCTTTTTCTTCTTCTTCAGCTTCTTCTCTTTCTTCTTCCACTTCGTCTTCTTCTTCTTCTTCTTCTTCTTCTTCATTTTCTTTTTTTACTACTTCCTCTTCTTCTTGTTCTTCTTCTTCTTCTTTTTCTTCTTCATCTTCTTCTTCTTCTTCTTCTTCTTCCTCCTCTTCTCCTTCTTTTACTTTTTCTTCTACTTCTTCTTCTTCTTCTTCTTCTACTACTACTACTTGTTCTTGTTCTTCTAATTATTATTATTATTCTTTTTCTTCTTCTTATTCTTCTCCTTCTTCTTCTTCTTCTTCTTTTAGTTCATCTTATTCTACTACTACTTCTTCTTCTTCATCATCATCTTCTTCTCCTTCATCATCATTTTCTTCTTCTTCTTCCTTCTTCTTCTTCTTCTTTTTCTTCTTATTCTTCTTCATCTTCTTTTCTACTTATTCTTCTACTTCTTTTTTTCTTCCTCTTCTTCTTTATCTACTTCTTCTTCTTCTTCTTCATCTTCTTCTCCTCCTTCTCCTCCTCCTTTCTCTTCTTCTATCACTACTACTTCTACTTCTTGTTTTACATCTTTTTCTTCTTCTTCCTCAACTTCTACTTCTTCTTCTCATTCTTATTCTTCTACTTCTTTTTTCTCTTCCTCTTCCTCTTCTTCTTTTTCTTCTTATTCTTCTTCTTCTTCTACTTCTTCTTTTTCTACTACTACTTCATTTCCTTCTTCTTTTTCTTCTAATACTTCATCTTCTTATTATTATAATTCTTATTCTTTTTCTTCTACTTCTTCTTCATCTTCATCTTCTTCTTCTTCTTATTTTTCTTCCTCTTCTTCTTTTTCTTCTTCTTTTATTGCTTCTTCTACTTCACCTTTTTCTTCTTCTACTTTTTCTTCTTCTTCTTCTCCTCCTCCTCCTAGTTAATCTTCTTCTACTTC
>JAIUJO010002377.1:2500-10000 GCA_023846275.1 Vanilla planifolia
TCCTTTCCTTCTTCTGCTTCTTCTTCTTGTCTTCTAATTTTCTTTTTTTCTCCATCTTCTTTTTCTTCTTCTTCTACTACTACTTTTTCTTCTTCTTCTTCTTCTTCTTCTTCTCTTTCTTCTTCTTCTTCTACTTCTTTATCATCATCTTCTTCTTCTACTACTACAACAACTGCTTCTTCTTCTTCTTCTTCTTCTTCTCCTCCTCCTTTTTTTTCTCTGCGTTCTTTTTCCCCTTCATCTTCTTCACCTTCCTTAACTTCTTCGTCATCTTCCACTTCTTTTTTTTGTTCATCGTCTTCTTCTTCTATCTTTTTTTTCATCATCATGATCTTCTTCTTCTTCTTCTTCTACTTTGTCTTTTTCTTCTTTTTCTTCTTCTTCTTCTTCATCTTCTTCTTCTCATTCTTCTTCTACTTCTTTTTCTTTATCTTAATCATCTTCTTCTTTTTCTTCTCCTACTTCTAATTCTTTTTTTACATTGTCATTTTCAACTTCCCATTCTTCTACTTCTTCCACTTCTTCTTCTTCTTCATCATCTTCTTCTTCTTTTTCTTCATCTTCTTCTTGCTCCTCTTCTTCTTTGCCTTCTTCTTTTTCTTCTTGTTCTTCTTCTTTTTCTTCTTCTTCTTCTTCATCATCATCTTCATCTTCATCTTCTTTTTTTTGTTCTTCTTCTTCTTCTTTTCTTCTACTTCCTCAATTTCTTCTTCTTGTTGTTTTTCTTCTTCTTCTTCTTCTTCTTCTTCTTCTTCCTCTTCTTCTTTTCTTCGTCTTCTTCTTCTTCTTCTTCTTCTTCTTCTTTTCTCCTTCTTCTCTTACTCTTCTTCTTGTTCTTCTTCTTCTTCTAATTCTTCTTCAACATCTTCATTTTTAACTTCTACTTCTTCTTCTAGTTCATTCACATCTTCTTATTTTTCTTCTTCTTCTTCTTCTTCTTCTTCTTCTTGTCCCTTCCATTCTTTTCTACTTAATCTTCTTCTTCTTCTTCTTCTTCTTCTTCTTTCTCTTCATCATCTTCTTGTTCTTCCTCTTCTTTTTCTTTTTCTTCTTCTTCTTCTCCTTCTTCTTCTTCTTCTTCTTCTTTTAGCTCTTCTAGGTTTTCCTCTTCTTCTTCTTCTTGTTCTTCTTCTTCTTATTCTTATTCTTTGCCTTCTTCATAGATTTCTTCTTCTTCGTCTTCTTCTTTTTCATCATCATCATCTTCTCCTTCTTCATCTTCTTCTTCATCATCTTCTTCTTCTTCTCATTCTTCTCCATTTTCTTCTTTTTTTGCTTCTTCTTCTTCCTCATCTTCTTCATTTAATAGTTCTTCTTCTTGTTCTTTTTCATCTTCTTCCTCTTCTTCATCCTCTCGTTCTTCTTCTCATTCTTCTTCTTCTTATTCATCTCCTTATTCTTCTTCATCATCTTTTTCTTCTTCTTTTCCTCCTTCTTCTTCATTGTCTTCTTCTTCCTCATTTTCTTCTTCATCATCATCATCATCATCATCATCTTCTTCTTCTCCTTCTTCTCCATTTTCTTGTTGTTGTTCTTCTTCTTCTTCTTCTTCTTCTTCCTCTTTATCTATTTGATGTTCATCATCATCATCATCTTCTTCTTCTCCTTCTTCTCTTTCTTTTTCTTCTTCTTCTTCTTCTTCTTCTTCTTCTTCTTCTTCTTCTCTTTTTTCTTCTTCCATTTGCCCTTCTTCTTTTCTTCTTCATCTTCCTCTTTTTCTTACTCTTGCCCTTCTTCTTTCACTTCTCCTTCTGCTTCTTCTTCTTCTTCTTCTTCTTCATCTTATTCTTCTCCTTGGCCTTCTTCTTCTTCTTCTTCTTCAACTTCTTCTTCCTCCTCCTAATTTTTACCGTCTTCTTAGGTGACTTCTTAATCTTCTCCTTCATCTTCTTCTCCTTTTTCTTCTTCTTCATCTTCATCTTCTCTTTCTTCTTCTCTTCTTTTCTTCTTCTTCTTGCTCTTCTTCTTCATATTATTCTTCTTTTTTCTTCTACTATATTTTCTTTCACCTTCTTCTTCTTATACGTCCTCCTTTTCTTCTTCTTCTTCTTCTTATTCTTCTTCTTCAACTTCTTCCTCTTCTTCTTCTACTTCTACTTCTTAATCTTCTGCTTCTACTTCTACTTCTACTTCGTCATCTTCTTTTTCTTCTTCTTCTTCTTCTCTTTCTAATTCTTCTTCTTCTTCTTCTTCTTCTTCTTCTTCTTCTCTTTCTTCTTCTTCTAGCCCATCTTCTTCTTCTTCTTCACCTTTTTTCTTCTTCTTTGTCTTCTTCTTCTTCTTCTTCTTCTCTCCATCTTATTCTTGTTCTTCTTCTTCTTCATCTTCCTCTTCTTCACCTTCTTCTTCTTCTTCTTCTTAACCTTCTTCTTCATCTTTGCCTTCTTCTCCTACTTCTTCTTGTTCTTCTTCTTCTTCCTCCTCTTCTTCTCCATCTTCTTCTTCTTCTTCATGTTTTTGTTCTTCTTCCTCTTCTTCTTCTTCTTCTTCTACACCTTCATCATCTTCTTCTTCTACTTCAACCTCTTCATTTTCTTCTTCTTCTTCTTCTTTGCCTTCTCCTTCTTCTGTCTTCTTCTTCTTCTTCTTCACATTCTTCTTTACCTCCATCCTTTTCTTCTTCTTCTTCTTCTTCTTCTTCTCCTTCTTCTTCACCTTCATCTTCTTCTTCTTATTATTATTATTCTTCTTATTCTTCTTCGTCTTGTTCTTTTCTTCTTTGTCTTTTTCTCTCAATTTTTTTCTTTTTCCTTTTCTTCATCATCATCTTCTTATTCTTCGTCGTCTTCTTCTTCGCCTCTGTTTTCTTTGTCTCCTTCTTCATCCCTTTCTTCTTCTTATCCTTCTACTTCTCCATTTTCTTCTTCTTCTTCTACTTCCTTCTCTTTTTCTTCCACTTCTTCATCTTCTTCTTCATCATCAAGTTCTTCTTCGTCTTCTTCTTCTTCATCACCTTCTTCTTCTTTTTCTTCTTCATTTTCTTCTTCTCCTTCTTCGTCTTCTTCTCCTTATTCTTCTTCTTCCTACTCCTCTTCTTCCTTATCTTCTTCATCCCCAACTTCTTCCTCCTCTTCTTCATCTCCTTCTTCTTCTACTTTCTCATCTTCTTCTTCTACTTCTTCTTTATCTTCTTCTTCTTCTTCTTTGTCTTATTCTTCTTCCTTTAGTTATACTTCTACTTTTACTTCTTCCTTTAGTTCTTCTCCTATTTTCCTTCTTCTCCCCATCCTTCTTCTTCTTCTTCTTCTTCTTTTTCTTCTTCCTTGTCTTCCTCTTCATCTTCGTCTTCTTATTCTTCTTCGACTTCTTCCCCTTCTACTTCTACTTCTTCTTCATCTTCTTCTTCTTCTTCTTCCAACTCTTGCACTTTTTCTTCCTCTAGTTTTTCTTCTTCATCATCTTCTTGTTATTCTATTCCTTCTACTTCTTTTTCTTCTTGTTCTTCTTTTTCTTCTTCTTTTACTTTTTCTTCTTCTTCTTCTGCTTATTCTTCTTTTTCTTCTCCCTTTACTTCTTCTAGCCCTTCCTCTTCTTCATCATCTTCTTCTTATTATTCTTCTACTTCTTTTTCTTTTTCTTCTTATTCTTCGTCTTCTTCTTCTTCTTTTTCTTCTTCAACTACTACTTCCTCTTCTTCTTCTTCTTCTCTTTCTTGTTCTTCTTTTTCTTCTTGTTGTTGTTGTTCTTCTACTTTTTCTTCCTCTTCTTCTTCTTCTTCTTCTCTTCTTCATCTTCTTCCTCTTTTTCTCTCCTTCTTCTCTTTTTTGTCCTTCTTCTCCTTCTTCTTCTCATCCTACTTCTTCTTCTTCGTCTTCCCCTTATTTCTCTTCTTCATCTTTTTCTTCTTCTTCTACTTTTTCTTCGACTTCTTCTTGTTTTTCTTCTTCTTCTTCTTCATCTTCTTTTACTTCTTCTGCTTTTTTTCTCTTTGTGTTCCCCTACTTCTTCTTCTTCTTCTTCTTCTCCTCCTCCTCCTCCTTCCCTTTCTTCTTCTTCCTCTTCTTCATCTAGTTCTTCATCGTCTCATGTTCTTTTTCTTCTCCAACATCTTCTTCTTCTTTTTCTTCTTTCTCCTCTTCTTCTTGTTCTTCTTCTTCTTATTCTTCTTCTTCTTCTTCTTCTTCTACATCTTCTTCTTCTTCTTCGTCTTCTTCGTCTTCTTCTTCTTCTAATTCTTCTTCTTCTTGTTCTTCATCTTCATTATCTTCTTCCTCTTTTTCCACTTCTTCTTTGTCTTCTTCTTCTTCTTCTTCTTCTTCTTCTCCACCTTCTTCTTCTTCTTCTTCTCCCACTCCATCTTCTTGTTGTTGTTGTTGTTCTTCTTCCCCTTCTTCTTGTTCTTCTTCTTCACCTTCTTCTTATTCTTCTTCTTCACCTTCTTCTTCGTCTTCTTCTTCTTCTCTTTTTCCTTAATCTTCTTCTTTTTCTTCCTTCTCTTCTTCTTCTTCTTCTTCTTCTTTTTCTTCTCCTTCTTCCTCCTCTTCTTCCTCATTATCAACTTCTTCTATGTGTTCATTGTCTTCTTGTTCTTTTTCTTCTTCTTCTTCTTCTCTTTCTTCATCATCTTCTTCTTCTTCAACTTCTTCTTCTTCCTCTTCTTCTTCTTCTTCTTCTTCAACTTCTTCTTCTTCCGCTTCTTTTTCTTCTTCTTCTTCTTTCTCTTGTTTGCATTGTTCTTCTTTGTCTTTATCTTCTTTTTATTCACTATCTTCTTCTTCTTCTTCTTTGACTTCTACTTCTTTGTCTTCTTCTTCTTCTTCTCTTCTTCTACTTCATCTTTGTCTTCTTCTTCTTCTCTTTCTTCTTCTACATTTTCTTCTTATTCTTCTTCTTCTTCTTCTTCATTGTCTTCTTCTACTTCATCTTCTTCTTCTTCTTCTTCTTTATCTTTTTTTTTCTTTTCTTTTTCTCCTTCCTTTTCTTCTTCTTCTTCTTCTTCTTCATCTTCTTCAACTTCTTCATCTCCTTCCCTTTCTTCTTTTTCTTCTTCTTCTGCATCTTCTTCTTCTTGATCTTTTTCTCCTTCTTTTTCCTCTTCTTCTTTTTCACCTTCTTCTTCTTCTTCTTCTTCTTCCTATTCTTCTTCTCCTTCTTCTTCTAATTCCTATACTTCTCTTTCTTCTTCATCTCTTCTTATTCTTCTTCGTCTTCATCTTGTTCTTCTTCTACTACTTTTTCTTCTCCTTCTCATTTCCTTATTCTTCTTCTTCTTCTTCATCATCATCTTCTATTTTTTTTCTCTTTGTGTTCCTCTGCTTCTTCTTCTTCTACTTCTTCTCCTTCTTCCCCTTGTTCTTCTTCTTCTTCTTCTTCTTCTTCCTCTTTAACGTCTTCTTCTTTGTCTTAATCTTCTTCTTGTTCTTCATCTTCTTTCTTTCCTTCCTCTTCTTCTTCTTTTCTTCTTCATCTTCTACTTCTTCCTCTTCTTCTTCATCATCTTCTTCTCCTTCTTCTTCATCTTCTTTTTCCTCCTCTACTTTATCTTTTTCTTCATCATCTTCATCTTCTTTTTCTTCACAAACATCTTCTTCTTCTTTTTCTTCTTTCTCCTCTTCTACTTCGTCTTTTTCTTCTTCTTCTTCTTCTTCTTCTTCTTATTCTCCTTCTTTTTCTTCTACATCTTCTTCTTCTTCGACTTCTTCTTCTTCCTCTTCTTCTTCCACTTGTTCGCCTTGTTCTTCTTCGTCTTTACCATCTTTTTATTCATTGTCTTCTTCTTCTTCTTCTTCAACTTCTTCTTCAACTTCTTGTTCTTTCTTCTCTTCTTCTCCTTCTTTTTGTTCTTCTTCTTATTCTTCTTCTTTTGCATATAATACTTCTTCTCCTTCTTCTTCTTCTTCTTCTTCTTCTTCTTCTCCTTCTTCTTCTTCTTCTTCTACTTCTACATCTTCTTCTTCATCTTCTCCTTCTTCTTCTTCTTCTTTTTCTTCTTCTTCTTCTTCTTCCTCTTTTTCTTCTCTCACTTTTTCTTTGTCTACTTCTTCTTCTTCTTCTTTATCTTCTTCTTCTTCCACCTCTTTTTCTTCTTCATCTTTGTCTTCTTCTTCTTTTTCTTCTTCTTATTCTACTTCTTCTTCTTCTTCTTCTTCTTCTCCATCTTTTTCTTCTTCTTCATCGTCTTCTTCCTCTTCTTCTTCTTCTTCTTCTCCTTCTTCTTCTTCTTGTTCTTTTTCTTCTTCTTCCTCTTCTTCTTCTTCTTCTTCTTCCTCTTCTTCTTCTTATTCTTCCTCCTCTTCTTCTTCTACTTCCTCTTCTTCTTCTTCTTCTTCTTCTTCCTCTTCTTCTTCTTCTTCTTCTTCTTCTTCTCCTTCTCCTTCTCCATCTTCTTCTTCTTCTTCTCCTTTTTCTTATTTTTCTTCTTCACCTTCTTCTTTGTCTTCTTCCTCTTCTTCATCTTCTCCTACTCCTCTTTATTTTTCTTCTTTTCCTTTCTTTTTTTCTTAATCTTCTTATTCTTATTCTTCCGCTTCTTTATTTTTTTCTACCTCTACTTCCTCTTCTTCTTCTTCTTCTTCATCTTCTTCTTTTTCTTCTCCTTCTTCCTCCTTTTCTACCCCTTTATCGTCTTCTTCTTCGTCTTCTTCTTCTTCTTCTTCATCTTCTTCTTCCTATTCTTCTTCTTCTTATTCTTCACCTTCATCTACTTCTTCTTCTTCTCTGTTTCCTTCCTTTTCTTCTTCTTCTCCTTGTTCTTTTTCATCTTCTTCTTCTTCTCCTTCTGCTTCCTCTTGTTCTTCTTCAACTTCTTCGTCTTGTTCTTCTTCGTCATCTTTTTTTCGTCATCGCCTTCTTCCTCTTTTTCTTCTGCCACTTCTTCTTCTTCTTCTTCTTCTTCTTCTTCTTTTCTTCTTCTTCTTCTTCTACATCTTCTTCTTTGTCTTCTTCTCCTCCTTCTTCTTCTTCTACTTCTTCTTCATCATCATCTTCTTCATGATCATCATCATCTTCATCTTCTTCTTCTTCTTATTCTTATTCATCTTCTTCTTCTTCGTCTTCTTCACTTTCTTCTTCTTCTTCTCTTTATTCTTCTTCTCCTTCTTCTTCTTCTTTTTCTACTATTTCTTCTTCTTCTTAATCTTCTTCTTCTTCTTCTTAATCTTCTTATTCTTCTTCTTCTTCTTCTTCTTCTTCTTCTTCTTCTTCCACTTCTTCTTCTTCTACTACTTCTTCTTCTTCTTCTCCTTCTTCTTCTTCTTCTTCTTCTTGCTCTTCTTCTTCTTCCTCTTCTTCTTCTTCTTCTACTTCATCATGTTCATGTTCTTCTTCTTCTTCTTCATTTTCTTCCTCTTCTTCTTCTCCTTGTTCTTTTTCATCTTCTTCTTCTTCTCCTTCTCCTTCCTATTCTTCTTCTTCCACTTCTTCGTCTTGTTCTTCTTCGTCTTCATATTTTTTTCTTCATTGTCTTCTTCCTTTTTTTCTTCTTCCACCTCCTCTTCTTCTTTTTCATTATCTTCTTCTTCTTATTCTTCTTCTTCTACTTCTTCTTCTTTGTCTTCTTCT
>JAIUJO010002377.1:20000-35000 GCA_023846275.1 Vanilla planifolia
ATCATCATCATCTTCTTCTTCTTCTATTTCTTTTTCTTCTTCTTGTTCTTCTTGTTCTTCTTGTTCGTCTCTTTCTTCTTCTTCTTCTTCTTCTTCTTCTTCATTTTCTTCTTCCTCTTATTCTTCCACATCTTCTTCTTCTTCTTCTTCTTCTTCTTCTTCTTCTTCTTCTTCTCCTTCTTCTCTGCCTTCTTCCTCTTCTCCTTCTACTTATTCTTCTTACTCTTCTTATTCTTCTTCTTCGTTGTCTTCCTCTTGTTCATCTTGTTCATATTCCTCTTCTTCTTCTTCTTCTTTTTCTTCTTCTTCTTCCCCTTCTTCATTCTCTTCTTCTTCGCCTTCCTCTACTTCTTCTTCTTCTTCTTCTTCTTCTTTGTTTTTTTGTTCTTTTTCTCTTTCGTTCTTCTTCTTCTTCTTCTTCTTCTTCTTCTCCTTCTTCTTCTTATTTTTCTTCTCCATCTTATTTTCCTTCTTCTTCTTCATCATCTTTTCATCTTCTTTGTTTAGTTCTTATTCTTCTTCTTTTTCGTCTTGCTTCTGCTTTGTCTTCTTCTTTTTTTCTACTTCTTCTCCTTCTTCTACTTGTTCTTCTTGTACATCTTCTTCTTCTACTTCTTCATCATCATCATCTTCTTCTTCTTCTAATTCTTCTTCTTTTTCTTCCCCTTCTTCTTGTTCTCCTTCATTATCTTCTTCTTCTTCTTCTTTTCTCCTTCTACTTCTTTTTCTTCTCCACCTTCTTCTCCTTCTTGTTCTTCACTTTTTTTCATTTTCTTCTTCTTCCTTTTCTTCGTCTTCTTCTTTTTTTTTGTTCAATTTCTTCTTCTACTTCTTCTTCTTCTTTGTCTTCTTCTTTTTTTCTCCATCTTCTTTTTCTTCTTCTTCTTCTTCTCCTTTTTCTTCTTCTTCTTCTTCAACTTCTTCTACTTTTTC
Source organism: Vanilla planifolia (assembly GCA_023846275.1). Taxonomy (NCBI): domain Eukaryota; kingdom Viridiplantae; phylum Streptophyta; class Magnoliopsida; order Asparagales; family Orchidaceae; genus Vanilla; species Vanilla planifolia. Next base: position 20,934 of record JAIUJO010002377.1, read on the forward strand.
TTCTTTTTCTTCATTTTCTTCTTCTACTACTTTTTATTCTTCTCCTCCTCCTTTTTCTCTGTCTTCTTCTTCCTCTTCTTCTTCTTCTTCTTCTTCTTTATCTTCTTTTTCATCTTCCTCTTCTTTTGCTGGTTCGTCGTCTTCTTCTTCTTCATCTTCTTCTTTTTCTTCTTCTTCTTCTTCTTGTTTGTCTTTTTCTTCTTCTTCTTCCTCTTCTTCTTCTTTGCCTTTTGCTTCTTCTTCCTCTTTATCGTCTCCTTCTTCTTCTTCTTCTTCTTTTGTTCTTTTTCTTCTTCTTCTTCTTCTTCTTCGTCTTTTTTTTCTTCCTCTTCATCATCATCACCTTCTTCTTCTCCTACTTCTTGTTCTTCTTCTTGTTCTTTTGATTCTTCTCCTCCTCCTTCTTCTTCTTCTTCTTCTTCTTTTTCATTTTCTTCTTCCTCTAATCCTTCCACATCTTCTTCTTCATCTCCATCTTCTGTACCTTCTTCTTCTTCTTCTTCTTCTTCTTCTTCTTCTTCTTCTTCTTTATATTCCTCCTTTCTTCTTGTTCAACTTCCTCTTCTTATTCTTCTTCTTCCTCTTCTTCATTTTCTTCTTCTTCTTCTTCCTCTACTTCTTCTTCTTCTTCTTCTTCTTCTTCATCTTTGTCTTCTTCTTCTTCACCTTCTCCTTTTCTTTCTTCTTTTTCTTCATCTTTTAATTTTTTCATCTTATTATTATTATTATTATTCTTTTTCTTCTTCTTGCTTCTCCTTCGTCTTTTTCTTCGTCTTCTTCTTCTTCTGTTTCGTCTTCTTCTTCTTTTGTTTCGTCTTCTTCTTTTCTTTCTTTCTTCTTCCTCTTCTTCTTCATCTTCATCTCCTTCTTCTTCTTCTTTTTCTACATCTTCATCTCCTTCTTCTTCTTCTTCTTGTTCTTGTTCTTCTTCTTCTACTTCTTCTTTTTCTTCCTCATTATCTTCTTCTTCTTCTTCTTCTTCTTTTCTCCTTCTACTTCTTTTTCTTCTTCATCTCCTTCTTTTTCTTCTTCATCTTCACCTTTTTCTTTTTCTACTTCTTCCTATTCTTCTTCTTCTTCTTCACGTCCTTCTGCTTTGTCATCCACATATTTCTCTTCTTCTTCTTCTTCTTCATCTTCAACTTCTTCTTCTTCTTGTTCTTCTTCTTCTTTCGATTCGTCTTCTTCCGCTTCTTTATCCCCTTCTTCTTTGCCTTCTTTTCTTATTCTTCTAGTTCTACTTTTTCCTATTCTTCTTGTTGTCTTACTCCTTGTTCTTCTTCTTGTTCTTCTTTTTTTTCTTCTTATACATGTTCTTCATTTTCTTCTTCTTCATCTTCAATTTTACTTATTTTTCTTCCACTTTTACTTCTTCTTCTTCCTCCTCATGTTCTTCTTCTTCAAATACATCTTCTACTTTTTCTTCTTCTTCTTTTTCTTCTTCATCTTGTTCTTCTTGATCATCTACTTCTACTACTTTTTCTTCTTCTTCTTCCTCTCCTTCTTTTTCTTCTTCTTCTTTGTCTTCTTCTTCTTCTTCTTCTTCTTCTTCTCATTCTTCTTCTTCTTTTTCTTTATCTTAATCATCATCTTCTTCTTCTTCTCCTTCTTTTAATTCTCCTTCTACATCTTCATTTTGAACTTCTTCTTCTTCTACTTCTTCCACCTCTTCTTCTTCTTCTTCTTCTTCTTAACCTTTTTTTCTTCCTCCTCTTCTTCTGTGTCTTCACTTTCTTCTTCTTCTTCTTCTTCTTCTTCTTGTTCTTCATCTTTATCTTCTTCTTCTTTGTTTTCTTCTTCTTTTGAAGAATAAGAATAAGAAAAAGAAGAAGAAGAAAAGGATGAAGAAGAAGAGAAAGAAAAAGGAGAAGAAGGAGAATAAGAAGAACAAGAAGATGATGATGATGAAAAAGAAGAAGAAGAAGAAGATGATGATGATGATGATGATGAAGTAGATGAAGAAGAAGCAGAAGAAGTAGAGGAAGAAGAAGAAGAAGTTGGAGTAGAAGAAGGAGAAGGATAAGAAGAAGAAGGAGAAGAAGAAAAAGGCTTAGAAGAAGAAGATAAGAAGTAGAAGAAGATGATGATGAAGGAGAAGAAAAGAAAGAAGAATGAGAAGAAGAAGAAGAAAGAGAAGGAGAAAAAGAAGAAGAACCACAATAAGATGAAGAAGTAAAAGAAGAAGAAGAAGAAGAAGAAGAAGAAGAAGTAGAAGAGGAAGAAGAAGAAGATGAAGAAGAAGAAGAAGTAGAAGAAGGCAAAGAAAAAGAAGAAGAAGAAGACGAAGAAGAAGAAGAGGAAGAAGAAGAAGAAGAAGAAGAAAAAGAAGAAAAAGGAAGAAGAAGACAAGGAAGAGGAAGAAGAAGACGACAAACAAGATGAAGAAGAAGATGAAGAAGTGGAAGACATCATAGAAGGAAAAGAAGAAGAAGAAGTAGATGTAGAAGAAGGCAAAGAAGAAGAAGAAGAAGAAGAAGGCGAAGAAAAACAAGTAGTAGTAGTAGAAGAAGAAGAACAACAAAAAGAAGAATAAGAAGAAGAAGAAATAGGAGAAGACGAAGAAGAAGAAGAAGAAGAAGGAGAAGAAAAAGAAGAAGGACAAGAAGAAGAAGGCAGAGGAAGAGGAGGAGGAGAAGATGAAGAGGAAGAAGAAGAAGAAGAAGAAGAGGAAGAAAAAGAAGTAGAAGGAAAAGAAGTTGGAGAAGAAGTAGAAGAAGAAGATGAAAAAGAGGAGAATAAGAAGGAGAAGAAGAAAATGGAGAAGAAGAAGAAGGTATGGAAAAGAAGAAGAAGAAGAAGAAGAAAAAGAAGAAGAAGAAGATGATGATGATCATGATGAAGAAGAAGAAGTAGAAGAAGGTGAAGAAGAAGAAGAAAAAGAAGATGATGATGAAGGTGATGATGAAGAAGAAGAAAAAGAAGAAGAAGACGAAGAAGGGGAAGAAGTAGAAGAAGAAGAAGAAGAAGACCAAGAAGAAGATGAAGATGAAGGAGATGAAGATGAAGAAGATGATGAAGGTGAAGAAGTATAAGAGAAAGAAGAAGGAGAAGAGAAGAACAAGAAAAACAAAACAAGATGAAAAAGCAGAAGAAGAAGAAGAAGAAGAAGAAGAAGATGATGATGATGATAAAATGATCAAAGAGAAAAAGAAGAAGAAGAATGAGCAGTAAAGAAGAAGAAGAAGAAGGAGAAGATGTAGAAGAAGTTGACGAGGGAGAAGAAGAAGATGATAAACAAGAAGAAGAAGAAGACTTCATAGAAGGAGACGAAGAAGAAGTAGAAGAGGAAGAAGAAGAAGAAGTAGAAGACAAAGAAAAACTAGAACAAGGAGTCGAAGAACGAGAAGAAGAAAAAGAAGAAGGCGAAGAAGAAGAAAAAGAAGAAGAAGTTAAAGAAGAAGAAGAAGAAGAAGAAGAAAAAGGGGAAGGAGAAGAAGAAGAAGAAGAAGACGAAGATGGAAAAGAAAAAGAAGTCGAAGAAGAAGACATAGAAGAAGAAGAAGAATAAGAAGAAGAAGAATGTTATCATAGTGAAGAAGATGAAGATGTTGTAGAACAAGAAGAAGATGAAGATGATGGAGAAGAAGAAGAAAAAGATGATGGAGAAGAAGAAGAAAAAGATGACAAAGAAGAGGACGAAGAAGAAGAAGATGAGGATGAGGATGATAATGATGATTATGATGAAAATGAAGGAGCAGAAGAAGAAGGAGAAGAAGAAGAAGAAGAAGAAGACGAAGAAGAAGAGAAGAAGAAGAAGAAGAAAAAGAAGAAGAATAATAAGAAGTAGCAGAAGAAGAAGAAGACGAAGAAGATAAAGATGTAGTAAGGGAAGATGAAAAAGTGGAAGAAGAAGAAGAAGAGGAAGAGAAGAAGAAGAAAAACAAGAAAAAGATGAGGAAGAAGGGGAAGATGATCAAGAAGACCAAGATGAAGAAGAAGAAGAAGGGGATGATGAAGAAGGAGAAGAAGAAGATGGAGAAGAAGAAGAAGAAGAAGAAATAGAAAAACCAAAGTAGTTGAGGAAGAAGAAAAAGTAAGTGAAGAAGAAGAAGAGGAAGAGGAAGATGAAGAAGAAGAAGAAGGAGAAGATGAAGAAGAAGAAGAAGGGAAAAAAAGAAGAAGAAGATTAAGGAGAAGAAGAACAAGATAAAGAAGAAGCAAAAGAAGAAAAAGAAGAAAAACAAAGAATAAGATGAAGAAGAAGAAGAAGAAGAAGAAGAAGAGGATGACAAAAAGCAAGAAGTCAAAGAAGAAGAAGAAGAAGATGAAGAAGAGGAAGCAGATAAAGAAGAAGAAGAAGAAGAAGAAGTGTAAGACAATGATGAAGAAGAAGATGAATAAGGAGAAGAAGAAGTAGTAGTAGAAGAAGTAAAAGACATAAAAGAAGTAGAAGATGATATAGAAGAAGATGAAGAAGAAGAAAAAGTGGAAGAAGAAGTGGAGGCAGACAAAGAAGAAGAACAAGATGAAAAAGAAGAAGAAGAAGAAGAAGAAGAAGAAGAAGAAGAAGAAGAAGAAGAAGCAAAAGATTAACAAGAAGAAGACGAAAAGGGAGAAGACGAAGACCAAGAAGAAGAAGAAGAAGTAGAAGAAGATGATGAAGAAGAAGAAGAAGAGCTAAAAGAAGATGTAGAAGAAGAAGATGAAGAAGGCAAAGAAGTAGTAGTAGTAGAAGAAAAAGAAGATGAACAAGAATAAGAAGAAAATGAATTAGATGAAGAAGAATAAGACAAAGAACAAAAGAAAGAAGAAGTAGAAGAAGAAGAAGAAGAATAAGATGGAGACGAAGATCAAGAAGAAGAAGAAGAAGATGACGATGACGAAGAAGAGGAGGAAGAAGAAGAAGTAGATGAGGAAGAAGAAGAAGAAGAGGTATAAAAAAGAGAAGAAGAAGAAGAAGAAGAAGATGATAATTATGATGAAGATTGAAAAGAAGAAGAAAAAGAAGAAGAAGAAGAAGAAGAGGAAGTAGAAGAAGAAAAAGAAGAAGAAGAAAAAGAGGAAGAAGAAGAAGAAGGAGATGAAAAGGAAAAAGACGATGTAGATGAAGAAGTAGAACAGAAAGAAGAAGGAGAAGAAGAAGAAGAAACAGAAGCAGAAGAAGAAGAAGAAGAAGAAGAAGAAGAGGAAGAACAAGAAAAAGAAGAAGATGATGATGATGAAGGAGAAGAAGATGAAGAAGAAGAAGAAGAAGTAAAAGAAGAAGAAGAAGAAGAAGTAAAAGAAGAAAAAGAAGAAGAAAAAGAAGAAGATGATGATGATGAGGAAGAAGAAGATGACAAAGAAGAAGTAGAAAAAGATAAAGAAGAAGAAATCATAGAAGGAGAAGAAGTAGAAGAAGAGTAAGAAGAAGAAGAAGAAGCTGACAAAGAAGAAGAAGAAGATGAAGAACGAGAAGAAGAAGATGAAGAAGGGGTAGAAGAAGAAGAAGAAGAAGGAGTCTAAGAAGGTAAAGAAGAAGAAGAAGAAGAAGCAGAAAGAGAAAACAAAGAAGATGAAGAAGGTTATGTTGCTGAAGAAGACGAAGAACAAGTGGAACAAGAAGAAGAAGATGAAGGCAAAGAAGAAGAAGAAGAAAAAGAAGAAGAAGAAGAAGAAAAGGAAGAAGAAGAAGAAGAAGAAGAAGAAGAAGACGTAGAAAAACAAGAAGAAGAAGAAGAAAAGATAAAGATGTGGTAAGGGAAGATGAACAAGAGGAAGAAGAAGAAGAGGAGAAAGAAAAAGAAAAAGAAGAAAAAGTGGAAGAAGAAGACAAACAATAATAAAAAGGAGGAGAAGAAGAAGTGAAAGAAGTTCAAGAACAAGATGATGAAGAAGAACAAGAAGAGGATGGTGAAGAAGGAGAAGAAGAAGTAGAAGAAGAGAAGTAAGAAATAGAAGTAGATTAAGGAGAAGAAAAAGAAAGTGAAGAAGAAGAAGAAGAGGAAGAAGAAGAAGAAGAAGAAGAAGATTAAGAAAGAGAAAAAGAAAAAAGAAGAAGAAGAACAAGATAAAGAAGAAGAAGAAGAAGCAGAAGAAAAAAAGAAGAAAAAGAAGAAGAAGAAGAAGAAGAAGAAGAAGAAGAAGAAGAAGAGGAAGAAAAAGAAGGAGGAGGAGAAGAAGAAGAAGAAGAAGAAGAGGAAGGCAAAAAAGAAGTCAAAGAAGAAGATGAAGAAGATGAAGAAGATGAAGAAGATGAAGAAGATGAAGAAGAAGGAAAAGAAGAAGAAGCAGAAGAAAAAAAAGGTGAAGAAGAAGAATAAGACAAAGATGAAGAAGAAGATGATGAAGAAGAAGAAATAGTAATAGTAGCAGAAGAAGAATGAGAAGATGATATAGAAGAAGAAGAAGAAGAGGAAGAAGTAGAAAAAGAAGAAGAAGAAGTAGAGGAAGACAAAGAAGAAGAAGAAGATGCGAAGAAGAAGAAGAAGAAGAAGAAGAGGAGGAAGTAGACATAGAAGAATAGAAAAAAGAAGATGTAGAAGAAGAAGAAGATGAAGAAGAAGAAGAAGAAGAAGAAAAAGAAGAAAATGATGTAGAAGAAGAAGAAAAAGTGGAAGAAGAAGAAGTGGAATAAGAAGCAAAGAATAAGAAGAAAAGAAGAAAAGAAGAAGAAGAAGAAGAAAACGAAGTAGAAGAAGACGAAAAATATGAAAGAGAAGAAAAAGAAAAAAAGATGAAGAAGTAGTAGTAGAAGAAGAAGAAGAAGAAGAAGAAGAAGAAGATGTAGAAGTTGAAGAAGAAGAAGAAGAAGAAGAAGAACCAGAAGAAGTAGAAGAAGAAGGAGAAGAAAAAGATGGAGAAGAAGAAAAAGAGGAAGATGAGGAAGAAGAAGAAGAAGAAGGAGGTGGTGAAGATGAAGAAGAAGAAGGAGAAAAAGAAGTCGAAGAAGGAAAAGAAGAAAAAGAAGAAGAAGAAGTTGAAGAAATGAAGAAGAGGAAGAAGAAGTTGAAGAAGAAGAAGAAGAAGAAGGGTAAGATGAAGAAGTAGAAGAAGAAGAAGTTGAAGAAACAAAGTAGAAGAAGAAGAAGACGAACAAGAAGAAGAAGAAGAGGAAGAAGAAGTTGAAGAAGAAGATGAAGATGAAGAAGAATAAGATGAGGAAGGAGAGAAAGAAGAAGAAGAAGAAGTGGAAGAAGAAATCGAAGTAGACGAAGAAGAAATTGGAGAACAAGTAGAAGAAGAAGAAAAAGAAGAGTAGATCAAGAAGAAGAAGATGAAGAAGAAGAATAAGGGAAAGAAGAAGAAGAAGGAGAAGAAGAAGACAAAGAAGAAGAAGAAGAAGAAGAAGAAGAAGAACTAGAATCAAAAGAAAAAGAAGAAGAAGAAAAAGAAGAAGAAGAAGAAGAAAAAGAAGAAGAAGAAAAAGAAGAAGAAGAAGAAGAAAAAGAAGAAGAAGAATAAGACAAAGAAGAAGAGAATGAAGAAGAAGAAGAAGATAATGAAGGAAAGGAAGCAGAAGAAGATCGTGAAAACGATGAAGAAGAAGAAGAAGAAGATGCTGATGAAGATGAAGAAGTAGAAGATGATGATGAAGAAGAAGAAGCAAAAGAAGAAGGAGAACATGGAGAAGAAAATGAACGAGAAGAACAAGAAGAAGAATAAGTAGTAGTAGTAGTAGTAGAAGAAGAAGGAAAAGGAAAAGAAGATGTTGAAGAAAAAGAAAATGATGTAGAAAAAGAAGACAATGATGAAGAAAAAGAAGGAGAAAGAGAAGAAGTAGAAGAAAAAAATAGAAGGAGAAGAAGAAGATGATGAAGAAGAAGTAGAAGAAGAAGAACATGGAGAATAAGAAGATGGTTAAGAAGAAGAAGAATAAGAATGAGAGGAAGAAAAAGAAGAAGTAAAAGATGAAGAAGAAGATGAAGAAGAAGACAATGAAGAAGAAGAAGAAGAGGAAGAAGTAGAAGCAGAAGTAGAAGCAGAAGAAGCAGGTGAAGAATAAGAAGACAAAGAAGAGAAAATGAATTGGAGGAATAAGAAGGAGAGGGAGAAGAAGAAGTTGAAGAGGAAGAAGACTTAGTAGAAGAAGATGTGGTAGAAGAAGAAAAAAAGAAGTAGAAGAAGAAGAAGAAGAAGAAGAAGAAGAAGAGCACGAAGAATAAGATGATCAAGAAGAGAAAGAAGAAGAAGAAGAAGAAGATGATGATGAAGAAGATAAAAATGTGGTAAGGGAAGATGAAAAAGAAGAAGAAGAAGAAGAAGAAGAGGAAGAAGAAGAAGAAGAAGAAAAACAAGAAAAAGAAGAAGAAGATGACGAAGAAGAATAAAAAGAAGAAGAAGAAGGGGAAGAAGATCAAGAAGACAAAGATGAAGAAGAAGAAGAAGAAGAAGAGGATTGTGAAGAAGGAGAAGAAGAAGATGGGGAAGAAGAAGAAGAAGAAGAAACAAAAAAACAAAAGTAGTTGAAGAAGAAGAAAAAGTAAGTGAAGAACAAGAAGAAGAAGGAGAAGATGAAGAAGACGAAGGGGAAAAAAGAAGAAGATTAAGGAGAAGATGAACAAGATAAAGAAGAAGAAGAAGAAGAAAAAGAAGAAAAACAAGAAGAAGAACAAGAATAAGATGAAGAAGAAGAAGAAGAAGAGGACGACAAAAAGCAAGAAGTCAAAGAAGAAGAAGAAGAAGATGAAGAAGAAGAGGAATCAGATAAAGATGAAGAAAAAGAAGAAGAAGAAGAAGAAGCAGTAGTAGAAGAAGTAGATGACATGAAAGAAGCAGAAGATGATATAGAAGAAGAAGAAGAAAATGCAGAAGAAGTGGAGGAAGGAAAGAAGAATAATAAGATAAAGAAGAGGAGGAAGAAGAAGAAGAAGAAGAAGAAGAAGAAGAAGAAGAAGAAGAAGAAGAAGAAGCAGAAGATTAAGAAGACGAAGAAAAAAGGGAGAAGACGAAGACGAAGAAGAAGAAGAAGAGCAAAAAGAAGATGTGGAAGAAAAAGATGAGGAAGAAGAAGATGAAGAAGAAGATAAAGAAGAAGTAGTAGCAGTAGAAGAAAAAGAAGAAGAACAAGAATAAGAAGAAAAAGAATTAGATGAAGAAGAATAAGACAAAGAACAAAAGAAAGAAGAAGTAGAAGAAGAAGAAGAAGTAGAGGAGGACGAAGATCAAGAAGAAGAAGAAGAAGATGATGATGATGAATAAGAGGAAGAAGAAGAAGAAGAAGAAGAAGAAGTAGATGAAGAAGAAGAAGAAGAAGAGGAAAAAGTAGTAGAAGAAGAAGGAGGAGAAGAAGAAGAAGGAGGTGAAGAAAAAGGAGGAGAAGAAGAAGATTAGAAGAGGAGGAAGAAGAAGAAGAAGAAGAAGAAGAAGATGATGATGATGATGATGATGATGATGAAGAAGAAGAAGAGGTAGAAAAAAGAGAAGAAGAAGAAGAAGATGATGATAATTATGATGAAGATTGAAAAGAATATGAAAAAGAAGAAGAAGACAAAGAACAGGAAGAAGAAGAAAAAGAAGAAGAAGAAGAAGAAAAAGTCGAAGAAGAAGAAGGAGATGTAAAGGAAGAAGACGATGCAGATGAAGAAGTAGAACATGAAGAAGAAGAAGAAGATAGAGAAGGAGAAAAAGAAGAACAACAACATCATGAAGAAGCAGAAGCAGATGAAGAAGAAGAAGAAGAGCAAGAAAAAGAAGAAGATGATGATGATGAAGGAGAAGAAGATGAAGAAGAAGAAGAAGAAGTAAAAGAAGAAGGAGAAGAAGAAGTAAAAGAAGAAGAAGAAAAAGAAGAAGAAGGTGAGGAAGAAGAAGAAGATGACAAAGAAGAAGTAGAAAAAGATAAAGAAGAAAAATCATAGAAGGAGAAGAAGAAGAAGAAGAAGCTGACAAAGAAGAAGAAGAAGAAGTTGAAGAACGAGAAGAAGAAGACGAAGCAGAGGAAGAAGAAGAAGAAGAAATAGAACAAGAAGGAGACAAAGAAAGAAAAGTAGAAGAAAAAGAAGAAGCAGAAAGAGAAGACAAAGAAGATGAAGAAGGTTATGTTGCTGACGAAGACGAAGAACAAGTGGAACAAGAAGAAGAAGATGAAGGCAAAGAAGAAGAAGAAGAAAAAGAAAAAAAAGAAGAAGACGAAGAAGAATTAGAAAAAAAAGAAGAAGAAGAAAAGATAAAGATGTGGTAAAGGAAGATGAACAAGAGGAAGAAGAAGAAGTGGAGAAAGAAAAAGAAAAAGAAGAAAAAGTGGAAGAAATAAAAAGAAGAAGAAGAAGAAGTGAAAGAAGTTCAAGAAGAATAAGATGAAAAAGAAGAACAAGAAGAGGATGGTGAAGAACGAGAAGAAGAAGATGGTGAAGAAGAAGATGGAGAAGAAGAAGAAGAAGAAGTGAAGTAAGAAATAGAAGTAGATGAAGGAGAAGATAAAGAAAGTGAAGAAGAAGGAGAAGAGGAAGAGGAAGAAGAAGAAGAAGATTAAGAAGGAGAAAAAGAAAAAAAAGAAGAAGATTAAGAAGAAAAAGAACAAGATAAAGAAGAAAAAGAAGAAGAAGTAGAAGAAAAAAACAAAAAAACAAAAAGAAGAGAAGAAGAGGAAGAAGATGAAGAAAAAGGAGGAGGAGGAGAAGAAGAAGAAGAAGAAGAAGAAGTGGAAGGCAAAAAAAAAGTCAAAGAAGAAGAACAAGAAGATTAAGAAGATGAAGAAGAAGAAAAAGAAGAAGAAGAAGAAGAAAAAGAAGGCGAAGAAGAAGAATAAGACAAAGATGATGAAGAAGATGAAGAAGAAGAAGAAATAGTAATAGTAGAAGAAGACAAAGAAGAACAAGAAGATGATATAGAAGAAGAAGAAGAAGAAGACGAACAAGTAGAAAAAGCAGAAGAAGAAGTAGAGGAAGGCAAAGAAGAAGAAGAAGATGCGAAGAAGAAGAAGAAAAAGAGGAGGAAGTAGACAAAGAAGAATAGAAAAGGAAGATGTAGAAGAAGAAGAAGATGATGAAAACGAAGAAGAAGAAGAAGAAGAAGAAGAAGAAAATGATGTAGAAGAAGAAGAGAAAGACGAAGAAGAAGTAAAATAAGAAGCAAAGAATATGAAGAAAAGAAGAAGAAGAAGAAGAAGAAGAAGAAAACGAAGCAGAAGAAGACGAAAAAAAAGAAAAAGAAGAAAAAGAAAAAAAGATGAAGAAGTAGTAGTAGAAGAAGAAGAAGAAGATGTAGAAGTTGAAGAAGAAGAAGAAGAATTAGAAGTAGAAGAAGAAGGAGAAGAAAAGAAGGAGAATAAGAAAAAGTGAAAGATGAAGAAGAAGAAGAAGGAGGAGGAGGTGGTGAAGAAGAAGAAGAAGGAGAAAAAGAAGGCGAAGAAGAAAAAGAAGAAGAAGAAGAAGTTGAAGAAATGAAGAAGAGGAAGAAGAAGAAGAAGAAGGGGAAGATGAAGAAGTTGAAGAAGAAGAAGTTGAGGAAACAAAGTAGAAGAAGAAGAAGTTGAAGAAACAAAGTAGAAGAAGAAGAAGACGAACGAGAAGAAGAAGAAGAGGAAGAAGAGGAAGAAGTTGAAGAAGAAGATGAAGATGAAGAAGAATAAGATGAGGAAGGAGAGAAAAAAGAAGAAGAAGAAGTGGAAGAAGAAATCGAAGTAGACGAAGAAGAAAATGAAGAACAAGTAGAAGAAGAAGAACAAGAAGAGTAGATCAAGAAGAAGAAGATGAAGAAGAATAATAAGGGGAAGAAGAAGAAGAAGAAGGAGAAGAAGAAGACAAAGAAGAAGAAGAAGAAGAAGAAGAAGGAGAATCAAAAGAAAAGGAAGAAGAAGAAAAAGAAGAAGAAGAAGAAGAAAAAGAAAAAGAAGAATAAGACGAAGAAGAAGAGAATGAAGAAGAAGAAGAAGATAATGAAGGAAAGGAAGAAGAAGAAGACGACGAAAATGATGAAGAAGAAGAAGAAGATGATGATGACGATGATGAAGAAGAGGAAGATGATGGCAAAGAAGAAGAAGCAAAAGAAGAAGGAGAAGATGCAGAAGAAAATGAACGAGAAGAACAAGAAGAAGAATAAGTAGTAGTAGAAGAAGAAGAAGGAGAAGGAAAAGAAGATGTTGAAGAAAAAGAAAATGATGTTGACAAAGAAGACAGTGATGAAGAAAAAGGAGGAGAAAAAAGAAGTTGAAGAAGTAGAAGAAAAAAATAGAAGAAGGAGAAGGAGAAGAAGAAGAAAGAGAAGAAGAAGATGATGAAGAAGAAGCAGAAGAAGAAGAACAAGGAGAAGAGGAAGATGGTGAAGAAGAAGAAGAGGAAGAAAAGAACAAGAAGGTGAAGAAGAAGAAGAAGAAGAAGAAGAAGAATGAGAGGAAGAAAAAGAAGAAGTAAAAGATGAAGAAGAAGATGAAGAAGAAGACAAAGAAGAAGAAGAAGAAAAAGAAATTGAAGAAGAAGAAGAGGAAGTAGAAGCAGAAGAAGCAGATGAAGAATAAGAAGACGAAGAAGAAGAAAATGAAGTGGTGGAAGAAGAAGGAGAGGGAGAAGAAGAAGATGAAGGGGAAGAACAAATAGTAGAAGAAGAAGAGCACGAAGAATAAGATGATCAAGAAGAGAAAGAAGAAGACGAAGAAGAAGAAGCAAGAAGAAAAAGAAGAAGAAATGGAAGAAGAAGAAAAATGAGATGACGAAGGAGAGAAAGAAGGAGAATTGAAAGAAGTCAATGACAAAAAATAAAGAATTAGGAGAAGAAGAAGACAAAGAAGGCGAAGAAGAAGAAGAAGAAGAAGATGATGATGATGAAGAACAAGATGAATAGGAAGATGGAGAGGACGAAGAAAAGAAAGAAGAAGAAGTGGAAGAAGATCATGAAAATAAAGAAGAAGAAGAAGAAGAATAGGACGAGAAAGAGGAAGAAAATGAGGTGGAAGAAGAGGAAGAAGAAGATGAAAAAGAAGAAAAAGTAGATGAAGAAGATGGAAAAGACAAAGAAGAAGTCAAAGAAGAATGAGAAGGAGGAGAAAAAGTAGAAGAAGAAGAGGAAAAAAAAGAAGAAGTTGAATAATAATAATAAGAAGAAGAAGAAGTAGAAGAAGAATATGAAGTAAAAGAAGAAGACGTAAAAGAAGAAGAACAGATAAATAAGAAGAAGAAGATGATGAAGATCCAGAAGAAGAAGAAGAAGAAGAAGAAGAAGATAAAGAAGAAGATGAACAGAAGAACTAGAAGAAGAAGGAGAGGAAGAAGAAGAAGAGGAAGAAGAGTAAGAATAAGAAGAAGACATAGAAGAAGAAGGAGAAGAAGAAGAAGAAGAAAAAGTAAAAGAATGAGTAGAAAAAGTAGAAAAAATAGAAGAAGAAAAAGGAGAAGAAAGAGAAGAAGAAGAAAAAGAAGAAGAGACAAAAGAAGATGTAAGGGAAAAAGAGGATGAAGAAGAGAAGAAAAAGAAGTAGAAGAAGAAGAAAAAGAAGAAGTAAAAGAAGAAGAAGAAGAAGAAGAAGAATAAGAAAGACGAAGAAGAAGAAGAAGAATTTGAAGAAGAAGAAAAAGATGAAGAAGATAGTTATGAAGAAGAAAAATAAGAAGAAGAAGAAGTAGAAGAAGAAAAAGTAGAACAAGAAGAAGAAGAAGATAATGATGAAGAGGAAAAATAAGAAGAAGAAGAAGAAGAAGAAGAAGAAGAAGAAAAAGGAGGAGAAGAAGAAGAGGAGAAGAAGTAGAACAATGAAAAGATGAAGAAGAAGAAGAAGAAGAAGAAGAAGAAGAAGAAGAAGAAGAAGAACAAGAAGTAGAAGAAGAAGGGGAAGAAGAAGAAGTGAAAGTAGAAATTGAGAAAGTAGATGAAGAAGAAGAAGAAGATGATGAAGAAGGCTAAAAAGGGGACGAAGAAGATGGAGAAGAAGAAAAAGTTGAAGAAGAAGAAAATGAAGTAGAAAATGATAAGGAAGAAGGAGAAGAAGAAGGACAAAAAGAAGAGGAAGAAGAAGCAGAAGTAGAAGATGAAGAAGGATAAGAAGAAGAAGAAGAGGAAGAAGAAGAGGAAGAAAAAGAAGAAGAAGGAGAAGGTGAAGGAGGAGGAGGAGGAGGAGAAGAAGAAGAAGAAGAAGAAAAAGAAGAAGGAGAAGAAGAAGAAGTGGAAGAAGAAGAATAAGAAGTAGAAGTAGTAGAGGAAGAAGAAGGAGTAGTA
>JAIUJO010002377.1:52500-55000 GCA_023846275.1 Vanilla planifolia
AACAATAGAAGAAGAAGAAGAAAAAGAAGATTAACAAGAAGACGAAGAAGATGTAGAAGAAGACAAAGAAGGAGAAGTAGGAACAAAAAGAAGAAGAAAAGAAGAAGAAGAAGAAGACGATGAAGAAGAAGATGATGATGATTATGAAGAAGACAAGAAGGAGAAGACAAAGAACAATGAGAAGACAAAGAAGAAGAAGTAGAAGAAGAAGAAGAAGAAGAAGGACAAGAAGTAGACGACGAAGAAGAAGAGGGAAAAGATGAAGAAGCATAAGAAGAAGAAGAAGAAGAAGAAGAAAAAGAGGAAGAAGAAGAAGAAGAAAAAGAAGAGGAAGAAGATGAAGAAGAAGAAGAAGAAGAAGAAGAAAAAGAAGAAGAAGAACAAGAAGAGGAAGACGACGATAATGATGACGATTATGAAGAAGAAGAAGAAGAAGTAGAACAAGATGAAGTGGAAGAAGATGGAGAAGAAGATGAAGAAAAAGAAGAAGAAGAAGAAGTCAAAGAAGAAGAAGAAGAAGAAGAAGAAGAAGAAGAAGAACAGGAAGAAGAAGAAGAAGAAGAAGAAGAAGAAGAGGAAAATGAAGAAGAAGAAGAAGAAGAAGAAGGCAAAGATTGAGGCGAAGAAGAAGAATAAAAAGAAAAAGAATGAAAGAAAGAAGAAGATGTAGAAGAAGTAGAAGAAGAAGAAGAGGAAGAAGAAGACGAAGATATTTAAGTAGAAGAAAAAGAAGAAGAAGAGAAAGTAAAAGAAAAAAGAAGAAAAAGAAGGTAAAGAAGAAGAAGAAGAAGAAGAGAAGAAGAAAAAGAAGTAGAAGGAGAAGAAGAAGTAGAAGAAGAAGAAAAAGAAGAGGAAGAAGAAGAAGAAGATGAAGAAAAAAGAAAAGAAGATGACGAAGCAGAAAAAGATGATGAAGAAGTAGATGAATAAACAAAAGAACAAGAATGCGAAGAAGAAGAAAAAAAAGAAGAAGAAGTTGAAGATAAAGAAGAAGAAGAAAAAAGAAGTAGAGGAAGAAGAAGAAGAAGAAGAGGAGGAGGAGGAGGAAGAAGAAGAAGAAGAAGAAGAAGAGGAAGAAGAAAAAGAAGGAAAAGAGGAAGTAGATGAAGAAGAAGTAGAAGAAGAAGGGGAAGATGAAGGGAGGAAGGGGAACACAAGAAGAAGAAGAAGAAGAAAAAGAAGAAGAAGAAGAAGAAAAAGAAGAAAAAGAAGATGAACAAGAAGAAGAAGAAGAAGAAGAGGAAGGGGAAGAAGGCGAAGAGGTAGAGGATGAAGAAGGAGAAGATGATGAAGAAGAAGAAGAAGAGAAGAAAAAGAAGAAGATGAAGAAGAAGATGATGATGATGATGATGAAGACAAGAAGGAGAAGACAAAGAAGGAGAAGAAGAAGAAGAAGAAGAAGAAGATGATGATGATGATGATGAAGACAAGAAGGAGAAGAAGAAGAAGAAGAAGAAGAAGAAGAAGAGGAAGTAGAAGAAGTGGATGAAGAAGAAGAGGAAGAAGTAGAAGAAGAAGAAGAAGAAGAAGAAGTAGAACAAGATTAAGCAGAAGAAGAAGGAGAAGAAGATGAAGAAAAGAAGAAGAAGAAGAAGAAGAAGAACCGAAGGAAGAAGAAAAAAAAGAAGAATGAGAATGTGTAGAAGGAGAAGGAGAAGAAGAAGAAGAAGAAGAAGAAGAAGAAGAAGAAGTCAAAGAAGAACAGGAAGAAGTAGAAGAAGAAGAAGAGGAAAACGAAGAAGAAGATGAAGAAGGCAAAGATGGAGGCGAAGACGAAGTATAAAAGGAAAAAGATGGAAAGAAAGAAGAATGCAAAGAAGAAGTTGTAGAAGAAGAAGTAGTAGTAGAAGAAGAAGAGGAGGAGGAAGAAGAAGATGAAGAAATCTAAGAAAAAGAAAAAGAATAATAATAATAATAATAATAACAATAATAATAATAATAATAATAATAAGAAGTAGTAGAAGAAGAAGAAGAAGAACAAGATCAAGAAAAGGTGAAGAAGAAGAAGAAGAACAAGATCAAGAAAAGGCAAAGAAGAAGAAGTCGAAGATGAAGAATAAGAACAAGAAGATGAAGAAAAGGAAGAAGGAAACGAAGAGGAAGAAGAAGGAGAGGAAGAAAAAGAGGAAGAAGAAGAAAAAGAACATGAAGAGGAAGAAGAAGAAGAAGAAGAAGAAGAATTAGAAGAGGAAGAAGAAGAAGAAGAAAAAGACGAAGAAAAGAAAGAAGGAGAAGAAGAAGATGATGATGAAGAAGAAAGCAAAAGAAGAAGAAGTAGAAGAAGAAGAAGAAGATGAAGACGGAGAACAAGAAGAAGTAAATGAAGAAGAAGAAGAAGAAGAAGAAGAAGAAGAAGAAGAAGAAAAAGAAGAAGAAGATGATGACGAGGAAGATGAAGGAGATGAAGATGAAAAAAAAGAAAAAGAAGGAGAAGATGAAGATGAAGAAGAAGAGGAAGAGGAAGAAGAAGTAGAAAAGAAGAAGAAGATGAAGGAGACAA
>JAIUJO010002377.1:60000-70000 GCA_023846275.1 Vanilla planifolia
AGGAAAAAAGGGAGAAGAAGATGAAGGAGAAGAAGAAAAAGAAGAACAAGATGAAAAAGAAGAAGAAGAAGAAGAAGAAGAAGAAGTAGAAGAAGATCAAAAAGAAGAAGATAAAAAACAATAACCGGAAGAAGAAAAAAAAATATGTGGAAAAAAATGACGAAGAAGAAGAAGGAGAAGAAGAAGAAGAAGAAGAAGAAGAATTGGAAGAAGAACAATAAGAAGATGAAGAAGAAGAAATGACAAAGAAGAATAGGACGAAGATGGAGAGGAATAAGATGAAGAAGAAGAAGAAGAACAAGAAGAAGAAGAAGAGGCAGAAGAAGAAGAAAAAGAGGAAGAAGAAGGAAGAAGAAAGAAGAAGAAGAAGAAGTAGTAGTAGTTCTAGTAGTAGAAGAATAACAAGAAGAAGAAGAGGAAGAAGAAGAGGAAAAAGAAGGAGAAGAAGTAAGAGAAGAAGAAGAAGAAGAAGAAGAGGAGGAGGAAGAAGAAGAAGAAGAAGAAGTACTAGAAGGAGAAAAACAAGGAGAAGGAGAAGAAGAAAAAGAATAGAAAAAGAAGAAAATGATGAAGAAGAGGAAGAAGAACTAGAAGAACAAGAAGATGGAAAAGAAGGAGAAGAAGAAGAAGAAGAAGATGACCAAGAAGAAGGAAAAGAAGAAGAAGAAGATGATGATGAAAAAGATGAAGAGGAAGGGCAAGATATAGAAGAAGAAGAAGAAGAAGAAGTAAGAGGTGAAGGAGTAGAAGAAGCAGATGCAGAAACAACAACAACAACAAGAAGAAGAAGAAGAAAAGCAAGAAAAAGAAGAAGAAGATTTAGAAGAAGAAGACGATGGAGCCAAAGATAAAGAAAAAAAGGAAGAAGAAGATGGGGAAAAAGATGAAGGAGAAGAAGAAAAAGAAGAAGGTAAAGAAGAAGAAGAAGAAGAAGAAGTGGAAGAAGATTGAAAAGAAGAAGATGAAGAACAATAAGAAGGGGAAGGAGAAAAGAAAAAGACGAAGAAAAATAAGTGGAAAATCAAGACGAAGGAGAAGTAAAAGAAGTGGAAGACGAAGAAGAATTAGGAGAAGAAGACGAAGAAAAAATGAGAAAGAAGAAGAAGACAAAGAAGAAGAAGAATAAGAAGAAGAAGAAGAAGAAGAAGAAGAAGGAGAAGAAGAAGAAGAAGAAGAAGAGGAGTAAGAAGAAGAAGAAGAAGACGAAGAAGAATAAAACAAAGAAGAAGAAGAAGAAGATTAAGAAGAAGAAGAAAATGAAGGCGAAGGAGAAGAAGAAGAAGAAGAAGAAGAATAAGAAGAAGAAGAAAGAGAAGAATAAGAAGAAGAAGAAGAAGAAGAAGAAGGAGAAGAAGAAGTAGAGGAAGAAGGAGATCAAGAAGGAGAAGAAGAAGAAGACGATGAAGCAGAAATGGAAGAAGAAGAACAAGAACAAGAACAAGAAGACGAACAAGAAGATGAAGAAATAGACAAAGAAGAAGAAGAAGATGTTGATTTGTTGATGATGAAGAAGAAGGAGGACAAGATGACAAAAGTGAAGAAGTACAAGAAGAAGTTGAGGAGGAAGAAAAAGAAGAAGTAGATAGAGAAAAAGTAAAAATAGAAGAAGAAAAGGAAGATGAAGAAGAAAAGAAACGAGAAGTTCATGACAAAGAAGAAGAAGAAGAACAACAAGAAGCAGAAAAGAAGAATAAGAAGAGGAAGAAGAAGGAGAAGAAAAAGAAAAAGGAAAAGAAGAAGAAGATGAAGATGAAAAAGACGAAGCAGAAGGGCACGACAAAGAAGGAGTTGAAGAAGAATAAGAAGAATGAGAGTAATGAGAAGAAGAAGTCTTAGAAGAAAAAGAAGAGGAGGAAGAAGAAGAAGAAGTAGATGAAGGAGAAGAAGATGAAGAAGATGATGAAGAAGAGGAAGAAGAAGATAAAGAAGAAGGAATAGAAAAAAGGAGAAGAAGAAGAAAAAGAAGAAGAGGAAGATGAAGAAGTAGAAGAGGATGAACAAGATGAAGTAGAAGATGAAGAAGAGTAAGAAGAATAAAAAGGAGAAGAAGTTGGAGAAAAAGAAGAAGATGATGAAGAAGAAGAGGAAGAGGAAATATAAGAAGAAGGAGAAGAAGAAGAAGAAGGACAACAACAAGAAAAGAGAGAAGAAGAAGAAGAAAAAGAAGTTGACGAAGAAGGAGACGTAGAAGTAAAAGAAAAAGAAGAAGAAGACAAGAAGGAAGGCAAAGAAGAAGCAGAGGAAGACGAAGAAGAAGACGAAGAAGAAGAAGAAGATCGAGACGATAAAGATGAAGACAAAGAAGAAGAAGAAGAAGAAAAAGAAGGAGATGATGAAGAAGAAGAACAAGAAGAAGGAGAAGAAAAATTAGAAGAAGAGTAAGAATGTGAAGAATAAGAAGAAGTTGAAGAAGAAGATGTTGTAGATGAAGAAGAAGAAGAAGAAGAATTAGAAGAAGAAGAAGAGGAGGAGGAGGAGGAAGAAGATGTTGATGAAGAAGGGCACAGAGAAGAAGATGAAGAAGAAAAAGAATAAGAAGAAGCAGAAGAAGAAGAAGAAGAAGAAGAAGAAGAAGATGAAGAAGATGGACAAAAGAAGAAGAAGAAGAAGATGATGAAGAAGAAGAAGATGATGATGAAGAAGAAGAAGAAGAAGAAGAAGAAGAAGAAGTAGAAGAAGATGAAAAGAAGAAGATAAAGAACAATAATAGCGAGAAGAAGAAAAAGAAAAAGGCGAAGAAAAATATGTGGAAAAAATGGCAAGGAGAGGAAGAAGAAGAAGAAGAACAATAAGAACTGGAGGAAGAAGAAAAAAAAGAAGATGAAGAAGAAGAAATGATAAAGAAGAAGAAGATGAAGATGGAGATGAATAAGAATAAGAATAAGAAGAAGAAGAAAAAGAAGAAGAAGAAGGGTTAGAAGAAGAAGAAGAAGAAGAAGAAGAAGGAGAAGAAGGAGAAGAAGAAGAAGAAGAAGTAGAAGAAGAAGAAGAAGAAGAAGAAGAGGAAGAAGTAAGAGAAGAAGAAGATGAGGAAGAAGTGGAGGAAGAAGAAGAAGAAGAAGAACAAGTAGAGGAAGAAGAAGATGAAGAACAAGAAGGAGAAAAAGATGGAGTAGGTGAAGAAGTAGAAGAACAAAAAAAGAAGAGAAAGATGAAGAAGAGGAGAGAACTAGAAGAACAAGAAGAAGGAAAAGAAGAAGAAGGAGAAGAAGAAGAAGAAGAAGAAGTCAACCAAGAAGAAGAAAAACAAGATGAAGAAGAAGAAGAAGATGAAAAAGATGAAGAGGAAGGGCAAGATATAGAAGAAGAAGAAGAAGAAGAAGAAAGAGGAGGAGTAGAAGAAGGAGATGCAGAAAGAAGAAGAAGATGATGAAGAAGAAGAAGAAGAAAAGCAAGAAGAAAAAGAAGAAGATTTAGAAGAAGAAGACGATGGTGCCGAAGATAGAGAAAAAAAAGGAAGAAGAAGATGAGGAAGAAGATGAAGGAGAAAAAGAAAAAGAAGAAGAAGGTGAAGAAGAAGATGAAGAAGAAGTAGAAGAAGATGAAAAGGAAGAAGACGAACAATAAGAAGAGGAAGTAGGAAAGAAAAAAACAAAGAAAAATAAGTGGAAAATGAAGGCGAAGAAGAAGAAGAAGAAGAAGGAGGAGGAGGAGAAGATGAGGAAGAAAAAATGAGAAAGAAGAAGAAGACGAACAAGAAGAAGAATAAGAACAAGAAGGAGAATAATAATAATAATAATAACAATAAGAAGGAGAAGAAGAAGAATAAGAGCAAGAAGGAGAAGAAGAAGAAGGCAAAGAAGAAAACAAAGAAGAAGAAAAAGAAGAAGAAAAAGAAGAAGAAGAAGAAGGGCAAGAAGATGAGTAAGAAGAAGAAGAAGAAGAAGAAGAAGAAGAAGAAGAAAAAGAAATAGAAGAAGAACAAGAAGATGATGATGATGAAGGAGTAGAAGAAGGACAGGAAGAAGGAGATCAAGAAGGAGAAGAAGCAGAAGATGCAGAAATGGATGAAGAAGAAAAAGAAGAAGGAGAAGACGAAGAAGAAGAAGAACAAGAAGAAGACGAAGAGGAAGATGAAAAAGAATAAAGAAGAAGAAGATAATGATGATAATGATGATAATGATGATGAAGTATGACAAGATGACGAAAGTGAAGAAGAACAGGAAGAAGCAGAAGAGGAAGAAAAGAAGAAGAAGAAGTAGATGGAGAAGAAGTAAAAAAGAAGAAGAAAAGGATGATGAAGAAGAAAAAGCAAGAAGCTGATGACAAAGAAGTAGAAGAATAAGATCGAGAAGTAGAAAAAGAAGAACAAGAAGAGGAAGAAGAAGGAGAAGAAAAAGAAAAAGGAAAAGAAGAAGAAGATGAAGATGAAAAAGGCAAAGAAGGGCAAGACAAAGACGAAGAAGAAGAAGGAGTTGAAGAAGAATAAGAAGAATAAGAAGAATGAGAAGAAGAAGACTTCGAAGAAAAAGAAGAGGAGGAAGAAGAAGAAGAAGAAGATGAAGAAGAAGAAGAAGAAGAAGATGAAGGAGAAGAAGAAGATGATGATGAAGAAGAGGAAGAAGGAGATAAAGAAGAAGGCACAGAAAAAGGAGAAGAAGAAGAAGAAGAAGAAGAAGATGATGAAGAAGTAGAAGAGGAAGAACAAGATGAAGAAGAAGAGGAAGAAGACTAAGAAGAATAAAAAGGAGAAATAGATGAAGAAAAAGAAGAAGACAAAAAAGAAAAGAAGAAGACAAAAAAGAAAAGAGGAAGAGGAAATAGAAGAAGAAGAAGGAGAAGGAGAAGAATAAGGACAAGAATAAGAAAAGAGAGAGAAGAAGAAGATGAAGTTGACAAAGAAGGAGACGATGAAGTAAAAGAAAAAGAAGAAGAAGACAAAGAAGAAGGCAAAGAAGAAGTAGAGGAAGATGAAGAACAAGAAGAAGATCGAGACGATAGAGAAGAAGAGAAAGAAGAAGAAGAGGAAGAAGAAGAAGAAGAAAAAGAAGGAGATGATGAAGAAAAAGAAGAAGAAGAAGTAGAAGAAAAATAAGAAGAACAATAACCATAATAATAAGAAGAAGTTTAAGTAGAAGAAGAAGAAGAAAAAGAACTAGAAAAAGAGGAAGAAGAGGAGGAGGAGGAGGAAGAAGATGCTGACAAAGAAAAATGTGGAGAAGAAGATGAAGAAGAACAAGTATAAGAAGAAGAAGAAGAAGAAGTGGAAGAAGTAAGAGAGAAGAAGAAAAACAAAAAGAAGAAGAAGAAGACGATGAAAAAAAGATGATGAAGGAGAGGAAGAAGAAGAAGAGGAATAAGAAGATGAAGATGAAGCATAAGAAGAAGAAGACAAAGGAGACAAAGATGAAGAGGAGGAAGAAGGAGGAGGAGGAGAAGAAGAAGAAGAAGAGGAAGAAGAAGAAGAATAAGAAAAATAGAAGAGGAGGAAGAACAAGAAGAAGAAGAAGAAGACAAAGAAGAAGAAGAAGAAGAGGAAGAAGAAGAAGAATAAGAAAAATAGAAGAGGAGGAAGAACAAGAAGAAGAAGAAGAAGACAAAGAAGAAGAAGAAGAAGAAGAAGATGAAAAAGAAGAAGAAAAAGTCAAAGAAGAAGGATGGAAGAAGATGAAGAAGAAGAAGAAGAAGAAGATGGTGATGAAGAAGAATAAGAAGAAAAATAAGTAGAAGAAGAAGAAGAAGACGATGGTGATGAAGAAGAATAAGAAGAAAAATAAGTAGAAGAATAAGAAGAAGAAGAATATGATGATGGAGAAGAAGTATAAGGAGAAGAAGAAGTGGAAGAAGTAGAAGAACAAGAAGATGAAGATGAAGAAGAAGAAGAAGAAGATGGTGAAGAAGAATAAGAAGAGGAAGAAGATGAAGGGCAAGAAGGAGAGTAAGACAAAGAAGAAGTTGTAGAAGAAGAAGAAGAAGACAATGAAGAAGAAGATGAAAAGAAGAAGAAGCAGAAGAACTAGGTAAAGAAGAAGAAGATGATGAGAAGGATGAGAAGAAGAAGAAGTAGAAGAAGAAGAGTAGAAGAAGGAGGAGGAGGGGAAGAAGAAGAAGAAAACAAAGAAGAAGAAGAAGAAAAAGAAGAAGAAGAAAAAGAAGAAGAAGAAGAAGAAGGAGAAGAAGAAGAAGAACAACAACAACAAAAAGAAGGAGAAGTAGAAGAAGTAGAAAATCAAGAAGAAGAAGAAGAAGAAGAAAGAAAAATAAGATGAAGAAGTAGATGAAGAAGAAGTGGTAGAGGAAGAAGAAGAGTAAGAAGAAGAAGAAGAAGAAGGAGATAAAGAAGTAGAAGAAGGAGAAGAAAAAGAAGAAGAACAAGTTCAAGAAAAACTGATGAAGAAGATGAAGTAGAAGAAGAAGTCGAAGAAGAAGAATAAGAAGAAGAAGATGAAGAAAATTAAGAAGAAGGAGACGAATTGGAAGAAGAACGAGAGGAAGAAAAAAAGGAAGAAGAAGAAAAGAAGCAGAAGAAGAGGAGGAAGAAGAAGTAGAAGAAGAAGAAGAGGAAGAAAAGAAAGAAGAAGAAGAAGAAGAAGAAGAACAAAAAGAAGGCGAAGAAGAAGAAGATGAAGAAGAAGAAGAAGATAAAGTAGAAGAAAAAGAAGAAGGAGAACAAGAAGAAGAAGATGATGAAGGAGAAGAAGAAGGAAATGAATATAACGAAAAAAAAGGAGAAGAAGAAGAAGAAGAAGAGGAGGAAGAATAAGTAGAAAAGAAGTAGAAAAAGAAGTAGATGAAGGAGACAAAGAAGGAGAAGAAAAAGAAGAAGAAGAAGGCCAAGAAGAAGTTGAAGAAGAAGAAGTAGAGGAAGAGGAACAAGAATTAGAAGAAGTTTAAAAAGAAGAAGAAGAAAAGAAAGAGGTAGAAATAGAAGAAGAAGAAAAAATAGAAGAAGAAGAGGAAAACAAAGAAGAAGAAAAAGATGAAGAAAAAGAAGAAGAAAATGCGAATGAAAAAGAAGAAGAAAATATGAAAGAAGAGGAAATCGAAGAAGAAAATGCGAAAGAAGAAGAAAAAGACAAACAAGAAGAAGAACAAGTAGAAGAAGAAGAAGAAGAAGAAGAAGATGATGATGATGAAGAACAAGAAGAAGAAGAAGGAGAATAAGAAGAAGGAAAAGAAGGAGAAGAAGAACTAGAAGAAGAAGAATACGAAAAAGAAGAAGATGATGAAGAAGAAAAGAAGATGAAAAAGAGGAAGATGAAGAAGAAAACAAGAAGAAGAAGAAGAACACGAAGAAGAAGATGAAGAAGAAGAAGAAGAAGAAGAAGAAGATGAAGAAAAGAATAAGAGAAGAAGAAGAAAAAGAAGAAGAAGGTATAGAAGAAGAAGAAAAAGTTGAAGAAAAAGAAGAAGATGAAGAAGAAGATGGAATAAAAGTTGAAGAAGAAGAAGATGAAGGAGAAGAGGAAGAAAAAGAAGAAGAAGAAGAAGAAGAAGAAGGAGAAGAAGTTGAAGAAAAAGATGAAGAAGAATAAGAAGTTGAGGAATATGAAGAAGAAGAAGAAGAAGTTGAGGAAGATGAAGGAGAAGAAGTAAAAGAATAAGAAGAAGAAGAAGAACAAAACCAAAATGAAGAAGAAAAAGAAGTAGTGGAAGAAGAAGAAGATGATGATGATGATAAAAAAGTGGATGAAGAAGGAGCAGAAAATAAAGAAGAAGAAAACAAAGAAGAAAAAGAAGAAGGAGATGATGAAGAAGAAGATGTAAAATAATAATAATAATAATAATAATAATAATAATAAGAAGAAGACGGAGTAGAAGAAGAAGAAGAAGAAGAAAGACGAAGAAGAAGAAGAAGAAAAAGATGAAGAAGAAGAAGAACAAGGCAAAGAAGAAGTAGAAGAACAACGAGAAGATGATGATGATGATGATGATGATAATGATGATGATGGTGAAGAAGAAGAAGAAGAATAAGAAAAAGAAGAAGAGGAAGAAGAAAAAGAAGAAGTAGAAGAAGAAGAAGAAGAAGAAGAGGTAGAAAAAGTAGAAGTCGAAGAGGTTGAAGAAGAGGAAGAAGAAGATGAAGAAGAAGAAGAAGGAGAAGAAAAAAAGAAGGAGAAGAAGAAAAAGGAGAAGAGGAAGAAGAAGGAGAAAAAGAAGAACAAAATGATTAAGAAGAAGAAGAAGATTGAGAGTAAGAAGAAGTAGATGAAAAAGATGATGATGAAGAAGAAGAAGATGATGATGATGTTGATGATGAAGAAAGAGGAGGAGATAAAGAAGAAGAAGAAGAAGAAGAAGAAGAAGGAGCAAAGGAAGAAGAAGAAGAAGATGAAGAAGACTTCGATGAAGAAGAAAAATGAAGACGAAGAATAAGAAGAAGAATAAAAAGACGAAGAATAAGAAAAAGAAGAATAAGTAGTAGAAGAAGAAGAAAGAGATAAAGAAGAAGAACAAAAAGATTAAGAATAAAAAGAAGTAGATTAAGAAAAAGATGAAGATGAAGAAGAAGAATATGATGATGATGACAATTGAGGAGAAGAAGAAGACGTAGAAGAAGAAGAAGAAGAAGCAGAACGAGATGAAGACGAAGAAGGAGAAGAAGAAGAGCAAAAAGAAGAAGAAGAATAAGATCAAGAAGGAGAAGAAGAGTAAAAAGGAGAAGTAGAAGAAGAAGAAAAAAAAGATAGAGCAGAACAAAAAAATATAAAGGGAGAAAAAGAAGAAGGAGAAGAAGAAGAACAAGAAAAGAAAAAGACGAAGAAGAACAAGAATCAAAAGGAGGAGAAGAAGAAGAAGAAGAAGATGAAGAAGAAGTGGAAGATGAATAAGAAGTACTAGGAGACGATGAAGAATAAGAAGAAGAACAAGAGGATGGGGAAGAAGAAGAAGGGAAAGAAGAAGAAGAAGGAAAAGAAGAAGAAAAAGAAAAAGTAGTACTCAAAGAAGAAGATGAATAAGAAGAAGAAGAAGATGAATAACAAGAACAAGATGAAGAAGAAGAAGAACATGAAAAAGGAGAAGAAGAGAAAGAAGAAGTGAAAGAAGAAGAAGAACAAGAAGGAGAAGAAGAGGAAGAAGTAGAATAAGAAGAAGAAGGAGAAGAAGAAGAAGAAGAAGAAGTAGAAGAATAAGAAGAAGAAGACATCGATGACAAAGAAGATGGGGACAAAGAAGAGGAAGACAAAGAAGAGGAAAAAGGGGAAGAAGAGGAAGAAGAGGAAGACAAAGAAGAGGATGTAAAAGAAGAAGAATATGAAGTAGAAGAAGAAGAAGGGGAAGTAGAAGAAGAAGAGAAAGAAGAAAAGGAAGGAGAAGAAGAAGAACAATATAAGAAGAAGAAGTGGAAGATGAAGTAGAAGAAGAAGTAGAAGAATAAGAAGAAGTAGTAGATGAAGAATAGGCAGAACAAGGAGAAGTTGAAGATAAAAAGGCATTGAAGAAGGAGATGAAGAAGAGGAAGCAGTTGAAGAGGAAGAGGAGGGGGAAGAAAAAGGTTAAGAAGAAAAGGAAGAAGAAGAAGAAGAAGAAAAAGATGATGATGAAGAAGAAGAGGAAGAGGAAGAAGAAGTAGGTGAAGAAGAAGAAGAAGAAGAAGATGAAAAAGAAGAAAAAGAAGAAGTTGACAAATTAGAAAATGAAAAATAAGAAGATGATGATGACAAAGAAGTAGAAGATGAAGAAGAACAAGATGAAGAAAAAGAAGAAAAAGATGAAGTAGAATAAGACATAGATGAAGAAGAAGAAGGAGAAGGAGAAGAAGAAGAACAAGTAGAAGAAGAGTATGTAGAACAAGTGGGAGAAGAAGAAAGAGAAGAAGAAGAAGAAGGAGAAGGAGAAGGAGAAGAAGAAAAGAAGAAGTCGAAGAAGAAGAAGAAGAAGAAGAATAAGGAGAAGAAGAATAAATAGAAGAAGATAATTAAGAAGAAGAAGAAGAAGAAGAAGAAGAAGAGGAGGAGGAGGAGGAGAAGAAGAAGAAGAAGAAGAAGGGGAGGAGAAGAAGAAGAAGTAGTAGGATACGAAGATGTACAAGAGGAAGTAGAAGAAGAAAAAGAAGAAG
>JAIUJO010002377.1:85000-87500 GCA_023846275.1 Vanilla planifolia
AGAAGAAGAAGAAGAAGCAGAAGACGAAGAAGAATAAGAAGAAGAAGAAGAAGAAGACAAAGAAGAAGTAGAAGAAGAAAAAGAAAGAGAAGAAGGAGAAGAAGAAGAATAAGAGGAAGAAGATGAAGATGAAAAAGTTGTAGAAGGAGAAGAAGAAGAAGAAGAAGAGGAAAAAGAAGAAGAAGAAGAAGAAGAAGAAGATGATGATGAAGAAGAAGGACAAGAAGAAGAAGCAATAGAAGAAGAAGAAGTTGAAGATGAATGAGAAGAAGAAGAAGAAAAAGAAGGAGAAGAAGGAGACGAAGGAGAAGAACAAGAACAAGAGGAAGAAGACAAAGATGAAAAAGTTGTAGAAGAAGAAGAAGAAGAAGAAGAAGAAGAAGAAGGACAAGAAGAAGCAATAGAAGATGAAAAAGAAGTTGAAGATGAATGAGAAGAAGAAGAAGAAGGAGAAGAAGAAAAAGAAGAAGAAGAAGAAGAAGGCGACGAAGTCGAAGAGGACAAAAAAGAAGAGGAAGAGAAAAAAGATGAAGAAGAAGAAGTGGAAGAAGAAGAAGAAAAAGAAGAAGAAGAAGATGTAGATGATGAAGGTGAAGAAGAAGAAGAAGAAGAAGAAGAAGAAGACAAAGTAGAAGTAGAAGAAGACAAAGAAGAAAAAAGAGAGGAAGAAGAAGAAGAAGAAGAAGATCAAGAAGATCAAGAAGGCAAAGAAGGAGAAAGAAGATAAGGAGGACAAGGAGAAGAAGAGGAAGAAGAAGAAGAAGAAGAAGAAGAAGAAGGAAACAAAGAACAAGAAGAAGTAGAAGAAAATTAAGAAGAAGGTGAAGAAGAGGAAGAAAACGAAAAAAAAGAAAAGGAAGAAGAAGAAGAAGAATAAGAGGAAGAAGAAGAAGAAGAAGAACAAGCAATAGAAGTAAAAGAAGAGGAAGAAGAATAAAGAAGAAGAAGAAAAAGAAGAAGACGAAGAAGAAAAATACAAAGAAGAGGAAGATGATGAAGACGAACACGAAGATGAAGAAGAAGATGAAGAACAAAAGTTTGATGAAGAAGAGGAAGAAGAAGAAGAGATGTTGAAAAGGAAGATGAAGAAGTGGACAAAGAAGTGGAAGAAGAGGAAGAAGAAGACAAAGAAGTAATGAAGAAGAAGAAAAAGAAGAAGAAGAAGAAGAGATGCTAGAGGAAGATGAAGGAGATGAAGAAGAAGAAAAAGAAGAACAAGAACAAGAAGAAGAAGAACGAGAAGAAGAATACATGGAAGAAGGAGAAGAGGAAGAAGAAGAAGAAGAAGAAGAAGAAGGAGAAAGAGAAGAAGAAGAGGAAGGAGAAGAAAAAGAAGAAGAAGTAGAAGAAGTAAAAGAAGAAGGAGAAGAAGAAGAAGAGGAAATAGAAGTAGAAGAAGACTAAAATCAAGAAGAAGAGGAAGAAGGCGAAGAAGAAGAAACAGCAGGCGAAGAAGATGAAGAAGTAGTAGTAGTAGAAGAAGAAGAAGAAGAAGAATAAGAAAATCAAGAACAAGAAGAACTTAAAGAAGAAGAAGAAGAAGAAGAAGAAGAAGAAGAAGTGGAGGAAACATAAGATGTTGATGATCAAGAAGAAGAAGACGAATAAGAGGAAGAAGAAGAAGAAGAAGACGAAGAAAATAAGAAGAAGAAGAACCTAAAAAAGAAGAAGAAGAAGCGAAAGGAGATGAAGAAAAACTTTAAGAAGAAGTAGTTGAAGAAGAAGATGAAGTAGAAGAAGTTGAAGAAAAAGAAGTTGAAGAAGAAGGTGAGGAAGAAGAAGAAGTAGAAGAAGAAGCTGGAGAAGAAGAAGAAAAAGAAGAAGAAGAAAAAGAAGAAGAAGAAAAAGAAGAAGGAGAAGAAGTAGAAGAAGAAGATGAAGAAGAAGACTTCAAAGAAGAGACACAAAAGAAGAAGAAGACAAAGAAGAGGAAAAAGATGAAGAGAAAGAAAAAGAAGAAAAAAGAAGCAGAAGAGGAGGAAAAAGACAAAGAAATAGAAGAAGAAGATTAAGAAGAAGAAACTGAAGATGAAGATGAAGAAGGGAAAGGGGACGATGAAGCTGAAGAAAAAGAAGAAGAAGAAGAAGTAGGAGAAGAGGAAGGAGAAGAAGGTCGAGAATAAGTAGAGGAGGAAAAAGAAGAAGATGAAGATGAAGAAAAAGAAGAAGAAGAAGAAGGAGAAGAAATGGAACAAAAAGAAGATTAAGATTGAAAAGAAGGAGAAGAAGAAGACAACGAAGAAGAAGAAGAAGATGAAGAAGAAGATGAAGAAGTAGAAGAAGAAGAAGACGAAGAAGAAGAAGGGGAAGAAGAAGAAGAAGGAGAAGAAGAAGAAGAAGAAGAAGATGTTGCACTAGAAGAAGAAGAAGAAGAGATTGAAGAAGAAGAAGAAGAAGAAGAAGACAAAGAAGAAGAAAAAGAAGAAGAAGAAGAAGGAGAAGAAGAAGAAGAACAAGAACAAGAACAAGAAGTAGTAGAGGACGAAGAACAAGCAGAAGA
>JAIUJO010001817.1:2500-5000 GCA_023846275.1 Vanilla planifolia
TTTTTCTTTTTCTTTCTATCCTTCTATTTCTTCTTCTTCTACTTCTTCTTCTTCTTTTTCTAATCCTTCTTCTTCAACTTCTGGTTCTTTTTCTTCATCTTCTTCTTTTTCTTCTTCTTCTTCGTATTCTTCTTCCCCACCTTCTTCTTCTACTTCTTTTTTATTCCAATTCTTCTGCTTTGTCTTCTTCATCTTCTTCTTTTCTTCCTCTTCTTATTCTTCTTCTTATTCTTATTCTTATTCTTCTTGTTTTCTTTTTATTATTCTTCTTCTTTATCGTCATCATCATCATCATCTTCTTCTTCTTCTTCTTGTACTTTTTTGACTTCTTCTTCTTGTTCTTCATCTTGTTCTTCATCTTCTTTTTCAACTTCTTCATCTACTGCTTGTTTTTCTTCTTCTACTTCTTCTTCTTCTTCTCGTCTTCTTCCTCTTCTTCTTCTTCTTCTTCTTCTTCCTCTTCTTGTTCTTCTTTTTCTTCTTACTCTTCTTCTTCTTCTTCTTTTTGTTCTTCCTCTTATTCTTCTTCTTCTTCTTCTTCTTCTATTTCTTTTTTCTTCTTCTACTTCAACTTTTGCTTCTGCTTCTTCTTCTTCTTCTTCTTCTTCTTCTTCTTCTTTTCTACTTCTTCTTCTTCTTCTTCTTGTTCTTATTCTTACTCTTATTCTTCTTCTTCTTGTTCTTCTACTTCATCTTCTTCTTTTTCTTACACTTCAACTTCTTCTTCTTCTTTTTCATCTTCTCCTTCTTCTTCTTCTTCTCCTTCTTCTTCTTCTTTTACTTCTTCTTCTTCTTCTTCATCATCTTTTTCTTCTTGTTCTTCTTCTTCGCTTCTTCTGTTTATTCTTCATCTCTTTCTTCATTTTCTTCTTCTTCTTCTTCTTCTTCTTCATCTTCTTCTGCTTCTCCTTCTACCACTTCTTCTTCTTCATCATCTTCTTCTTCTTCTTCTTCTTCTACTTCTTCTTCTTCTTTTTCTTCTTCTTCTTCTTCCTCTTGTTCTTCTACTTCTTCTACTCGTTCTTCTTCTGCCTGTTCTTCTTTTTCTTCCTCTTCTTCTTCTTCTTCTTCTTCTTTGTCTTCTTCTTGTACTTTAACTTTCTATTTTCTTCTTTTTCTTCTTCATCTTCTTCTTCTTCTACTTCTTCTTTTTCTTCATCTTCTTCTTTTTATTCTTCTTCTTATTATTCTTCTTATCGTTCTTCTTTTTCTTCTTCTTCTTCTTCATCATCCTTTTCTTCTTCTTCTTCTTCTTCTTTTTCTATTTGTTCATCATAATCTTCTTCCTGTTTCTTTTCTTTATCTTCTTCTTCTTCTTTTTCTTCTTCTTCTTCCTCTGCCTCCACTTCTTCTTCTTCTTCTTCTTCTTTCACTTTTACTTCAACTTCTGCTTTTTCTCATTCTTCTTCTTTCTCTTCATCTTTTTCTAGTTCTTATTCTTCTTCATCTTCTTGTTCTTCCTTTTCTTCCTCCTCCTCTTCTTCTTCTTCTTCTTCTTCTTCCTCTTCTACTTGAATCTTTTCTTGTTATTCTTTTTCTTCTTCTTCTTCTTTTTTGACTTGTTCTTTTTCTTTTTCTTCATCTTCTTCTTCTACTTTTTCTACTTCTTCTTTTTCTTCTTCTTCTTCTTCTTCTTCTTCTTCCTCTTCTTCTGCTTCTTGTTCTTCTTCTACTTCTTCTTTTCTTCTTCATCTTCTTCTTCTTCTTCTTCCTCCTCCACTTCTTCTTCTTCTTCTTCTTCTTCTTCTTCTTTTACTTCAGCATCTGCTTTTTCACGTTATTCTACTTATTTTCCCTATTTTTCAACTTCTTCTATTTCTTCTTGTTCTTCTTGTTCTTCTTCTTCTAGTGCTTTTTCTTCTTTTTCTTCCTCTTCTTGATCTTCTTTTACTTCAACTTTTCCTTTTTCTTCTTTTTTTTCTACTTCTTCTTTGTCTTAATGCTTCTTTTTCTTCTTCTATGTGTTCTTCATCTTCTTATTCTTCTTCTACTTCTTTTTTGTCTTCTTCTTCTTCTTCATTATCATGTTCTTCTTTTTCTTCTTCTTCTTCTTCTTCTTCTTATTCTTCCTTTTTTTTCTTTTTATTCTTCCTTCGTCTACTTCTTCTTTTTCAACTACTTCTTCTTGTTCTTCTTCTCTTCATCATCTTCTTCTTCTTCTTCATCTTCTTCTACTTTTTCTACCTCCTCTTCTACTACTTGTTCTTCTTCTTCTAATGCATCTTCTTCTTCTTCTTCTTATACTTCAATGTTTTCTTCTTGTTTTCT
The DNA here is from genome assembly GCA_023846275.1 of Vanilla planifolia. NCBI lineage: Eukaryota > Viridiplantae > Streptophyta > Magnoliopsida > Asparagales > Orchidaceae > Vanilla > Vanilla planifolia. Next base: position 4,769 of record JAIUJO010001817.1, read on the forward strand.
TCATCTTCTTCTTCCTCTGTATTCTTTATCTTCTTCTTCTACTTCTTCTTCTTCATCTTTCTCTTCTTCTTGTACTTCAACTTTTTATTTTTCTTATTTTTCTTCTTCATTTTTCTTTTTCTACTTCTTGTTCTTTTCTTCATCTTTTTATTCTTCTTCTTATTCTACGCCTTTTTCTTCTTCTTCTTCTTCTTCTTCTTCTTCTTCTTATTCTTTTTCTATTTGTTCATGA
>JAIUJO010001817.1:25000-32500 GCA_023846275.1 Vanilla planifolia
CTAATTCTTATTCTTCATTTTCCTCCTCCTCTACATCAACTTTTTATTTTTCTTTTTTTCATCTTCTTCTTCTTCTTGCATTTCTACTTCTTCTTTTCCTACCTCTTCATCATAATCTTGTTCTTCTTCTTCTTCTTCTTCTTCACCTTCTTCTTCTTCTACTTTTTCCTTTTCTACTTCTTCTTCTTCTTCTTCTTCCTCCTCCTCCTCAACTTCCACTTCTTCTTCTTCTACATCTTCTTTTACTGTAACTTCTGCATTTTCTAGTTCTTCTTCTTCATCATCTTTTTCTACTTCTTCTTCTTCTTCTTTTTCTTCTTCTTCTTCATTTTCTACTTTATCTTCTTCTTCTTCCTCTTCTTCTTCTTCTTCTTCTTCTACTTCTTTTCTTTTTCGTCCTCTTCTTCTTCTTCTTCTTTAACCTTTTCTTTTTCTTTTTTTCTTTCTCTTCATCTTCTTTTTCCACTTCTTCTTTTTCATCATCTTCTTCTACTTTTTCTTCTTTTTCTTCTACTTCTTCTTCTTTTTCTCCTACTACTACTACTTCTTCTTTATCTTCTTCTTCTTCTTTATCTTCTTCCTCTTCTTCTTCTTCTTATTCTTCTTCTTGTTCTTATTCTTATTCTTCTACTACTACTTCTTCTTCTTTTCCTTCTTTCTAATTCTTCTTCTTCTTCTTTTTCTTCTTCTTATTCTTCATCTACTTCCTCTTCTTCTTATTCTTCTTCTTCTTCTTTTTCTTCTTCTTCTTCTTCATCTTCTTCTTCTTCTTCTTCTGCTACTCCTACTACAACTACTACTTTTTCTTCTTCCTCTTCCTCTTCCTCCACTTCTTCTTTTTCTTCTTCTTCTTCTTCCTTTTTTATTTCAACTTCTGCTTTTTCTCGTTCTTCTTCTTCTTTCACTTTTCCTACTTCTTCCTCTTCTTCTTCTCCTTCTTCTTTTTCTACTTCTTCTTCTTCTTCTCTTTCTACTTCTTCTTCTTCTTCTTGTTTTTCTTCTTATTCTTGTTCTTGTTCTTCTTCATCATCTTCTGCTTCTTCTCCATCTTCTCTTTATTCATCATCTTCTACATCTTCTTCTTCTACTTCTTCTTCTTCTTCTTTTTCCTCTTCTTCTTCCTCCTCCTCCACTACTTCTTCTTCTTCTTATTTTACTTCAACTATTTCAACTTTTTCTTTTTCCTCTTTTTCTACTTCTTCTTCTTTTTCTTTTTCTACTTGTTCGTTTTCTTTTTCTTCTTCTGCTTATTCTTCTTCTTCTTCTTTTTCTTCTTCTTCTTCTTCGTCTTCTTCTTCATCTTCTTCTTCTTCTACTTATTCTTCTCCTTCTTCTACTACATCGTTGCCTTCTTCCTCTACTTCTTCTTCTTCTGCTTCTACTTTTACTTCTTCTACTTCTTCTTCATCTTCTCCTTCTTCTTCTTCTTCTTCTTCTTCTTTTTCTCGTTCTTTAATAACTTCTTCTTTATCTTCTTCTTCTTCTTCTTCTTCTTCTTCAAAGCCTTCTTCCTCTACTTCTTCTTCTTCTTCTTCTTTCGTTCTTCTTTTTCTTCTTCGTCTTTCTCTTCTTCTTCTTCTTCTTCTTCTTCTTCTTCTTCTTCTTCTTCTTCGTCTTTTTCTTCGACTTCATCTTCATCTTCATCTTCTTCTACTTCTTCTACGACTTCATCTTCTTCTTCTTCTTCTTCGTCATCATCTTGTTCCCCTTCTTCTTCTTGTTAGTCTTCTTCTTCTTCTTCTTCTTCTTCTTTGACTTCTTCTTCTTCTTCTTCGTGTTATTCATCTTCTTCTTCTTCTTCTTCTTCTTCTTTGTCTTCTTCTTCTTCTCCTCCCTCTTCGCCTTCTTCTTCTTCTTCTCTTTCTTCAAATTCTTCTTTTACTTCTCCTTCCGTCTTCTTCTTCTTCTTCTCCTTCTTCGTGTTCTTCTCCTTCTTCTCCTTCTTCGTCTTCCTCTTCTTCTTCTCTTTCTCTGTCTTCTTCTTCTTCTTCTCCACCTTCGTCTTCTTCTTCTTCTTCTCCTTCTTCACTTTCATCTTCTTCATCTCTTTCTTCGTCTTCTTGTTCTTCTTCTTTTTCTTCGTCTTCTTCTTCTTCTCCTTCTTCTTCTTCATCTTCTTCTTCTTCTTCTTCTTCTTCTTCTTCTTCTTCTTCTTCTTCGTGTTCTTCTTCTTCCTCCTCTTTGTCTTCTTCTTCTTCTTCTTTCACTTCAGCTTCTTATTCTTCTTCTTCTTCGCTTTCTTCTTTTTCTTCTTCAACTTCTTCTTCTTCTTCTTCTTCTTCTTCGTCTTCTTCTTCTTTTTCTCCTTCTTCGTCTTCTTCTTCTTCTTCTTCTTCTTCTTCTTCTTCTTCTTCTTCTTCTTCTTCTCCTTCCATCTACTTCTTCTTCTCTTTCTTCGTGTTCATCTTCTTCTTCTCCTTCTTTGTCTTCTTCTTCTTCTTCTTCCTCTTCGCCTTCTTCTTCTTCTTCTTCTTCTTCTTCTTCTTTTTCTTCGTCTTTTTCTTCCTCTTCTTCTTCTTCCTCTTCTTCTTCCTCTTCTTCTTCTTCGTCTTCTTTTCCATCTTCTTCTTCTATTTTCTCTTCTTCTACTTCTTCTTCTTCGTCTTCTTCTTCCTCTTCTTGTTCTTCCTCTTCTTCTTCTTCTTCTTCGTCTTCTTCTTCTTCTTCTTCTTCTTCTTCTTCTTTGTTTGCTTCTTCTTCTTCTCCGTCTTCTTCATCTTCTTCTTCTTCTTTCTTCTTCTTCTTCTTCTTCTACTTGTACTTCTTCTTTTTCTTCTTCTTTTTCTTCTTCTTTTTCTTCTACTTCTTCTTCTTGTACTTCTTCTTCTTCTTCTTCTTCTTATTGTTTTCTTTTTCTTCTTCATCTTCTTCGTGCTCTTCTTCTTCTTCTTCTTCTTCTTCTTTTTCTTCTTCTTCTTTTCTGACTTCTTCAACTTCTTCTTCTTCATCATCATCATCTTCATCATCATCTTCTTCTTCAACTTCTACTTTTTCTTCTTCTTCTTATTCTACTACATGTTCTTTTACTTCTTCTTCTCGTTAGTCATCATTTTCTTTTTCTTCTTCTTCTTCTTATTTGTGTTCTTTAACTTCTTCTTCTTCTCCTCCATCTTCGTCGTCTTCTTCTTCTTCTTCTACTTCTTGTTCTTGTTCTTCTTCTTCTTCATTTTCTACTTCATCATCATAATCTTCTTCTTCTTTTTCTTCCACTTCTTCATATTCTTCTATTTCTTCTTCTTCTTCGTCTTCTTCTTCTTCTTCTTCTCTTTCTTCTTTTCTTCTTTTACTTCCACTTTTTTTTATTCTTCTTGCTTTTCTTTTTCTTCTTCTTCTTCTTTATGTTCTTCTTCTTCTTCTTCTTTGTGTTCTTCTTCTTCCTCTTCTTGTTCTTCTTCTTCTTCATCATCTTTTTCTTCTCCTTCTTCTTCTTCTACATCTTCTTCTAATTCTTCTTCTACTACTTGTTCTTCTTCTTCTTCTTCTTCTTCTTCATCTTCTTCTTCTAATTCTTCATCATAATTTTCTTCTTCTTCTTTTTCCTCTTTGTGTTCTTTATCTTCTTCTTCTTCATCATCATCATCATCTTCTTCTTCCTCTTCTTCTTCTTCCTCTTTTTCTACTTCTTCATCGTAATCTTCTTGTTCTTCTTCTTCTTCTTCTTGTACTTCTTCTTTTTCCTCTTATTCTTCTAGTACTTCTTCTTCCAACTTCACTTCTTCCTCTTCTTCTTCTTCTTTTTCTTTTACTTCAACTTCTACTTTTTCTCCTTCTTCTTCTTCTTCCACCTCCTTTTCTTCTTCTTCTTCTTCGGCTTGTCTTTCTTATTCTTCTTCTTCTTCATCATCTTATAGTTCCACATTTCTTTTTCTTCTTTTTCTTCTTCTTCTTTATCTTTTTCTAGTTCGTGTTCTTCTCCTTTTTCTTCTTCTTCTTCTTCTTATTCTTCTTCTTTTTCTTCTTCTTCCCTACTTCGATGACTTCTAATTCATATTTTTTTTCATCTTCATCTTCTTCTTCTTCTTCTTCTTCTTCTTCTTCTTCTTTTTCCACTTCTATTTTTCCTTCTTCTTATTCTTCCTCTTCCTCTTCTTCTTGTTCTTCTTATTACTCTTCTTCTTCATCTTTTTCTTCTAACTCTTCTTCTTCTTCATCATCATCATCTTCTTCTTCTTCTTTTTCTTCTTTTAATTCTTCTTCTTCTTTTTCTTTTTCTTAATCTTTTTCAACTTTTACTTTTTCTCCTTCGTCTTCTTGTTCTTCTTTTAATTCTTCTTCTTTTTCTTCTTCAACTTCTTCTTCTTATTCTTTTTCTTCATCTTCTTCTTCTTCTTCTTCTTCTTCTTTCGCTTCTTCTATTTCTTCTTGTTCTACTACTACTACTTCTTCTTCTTATTCTTCTTCTTCTTCCTCATCTCCTTCTTCTACTCCTTATTCTTCATCTTCTTCTTCTTTTTCTTCTTCTTCTTCCTCATTATTCTTCTTCTTCATCTTCTACTACTACTTCTACTTCTTTTTTTGTCTTCTTCTTCTTCTTCTTCTTCCATTTCTTCTACTTCTTCTTCTTCTATTTGTTCTTCTTTTTCTTCTGCTTCTTCCTCTTCTTCTTTTTCTTCTACTTCAACTTTTTATTTTCTACTTTTTCTTCTTCTTCTTCTTCTCCTTCTCCTTCATCATCTTCTTCCTTTACTTCTACTTCTTCTTTTTCTTCATCTTCTCCTTCTTCTTTTTCTTCTACTTCTTCTACATCTTCTCCCTCTGATTCTTCTACTTCTTCAACTTCTTTTACTTCAACTTCTGCTTTTACTCATTCTTCTTCTTGGTCTTCTTCAACTTCTTCTTCTTCTGCTTGTTCTTCTTTTTCTTCCTCTTCTTCTTCTTCTTCTTCTTCTTCTACTTTGTCTTCTTCTTCTACTTCAACATTTTCTTTTTCTTCTTTTTTTACTTGTTCTTTTTCTTCTTCTTCTTCTTCTTCTTCTTCTTCTTCTTATTCTTCTTCTTCTTCTTCTTCTTCTTCTTCTTCTTCCTCTTCTTCTTCTTCTTCTTCTTCTTTCTCCTCCTTTTCTTCTACTTCTTCTTCTTCTTCTTCTTCTTCTTCTTCTTCTTCTCCTTCTCCTTCTTCTTCTCTTTATTTTTCAACTTCTTCTTCTTCTTTTTCTTCTTCTTCTTCCTCGTTCACTTCTTCTTCTTCTTCTTCTTCTTGTTCTTCTACTTTTTCTTATTCTTGTTCTTCTTCTTCATCTTTTCTACTTCTTCTTCTTTTCCTTCTTTTGCTTGTTCTTCTTTTTCTTCCTCTTCTTCTTCTTCTTCTTCTTCTTCTTCTTCTTCTTCATCTTCTGCTTCTACTTCAACTTTTTAATTTTCTTCTTTTTCTTCTTCTTCTTCTTTTTCTTCTTCTACTGCTTGTTCTTTTTCTTCTTCTTCTTCTTCTTTTTTTTCTTCTTCTTTCTCCACTTATTCTTCATCATCATCTTCTTCTTCTTCTTCTTCCTCTTCTTCTACTTCTTCTTTTTCTTCTTACTCCTCTTCTTGATCTTCATCTTCTTATTCTTCTTCTTATTCTTTTTCTTCTTTTTCTTTTTCTTCTTCTACTTCAACTTTTGCTTTTTCTTCTTCTTCTTCTTCTTCAGCTACTACTAGTTCTTATTCTTCTTCTTTTTTTTCTTTTTCTTCTTCATCATCTTCTTCTTCCTCCTCCTTTTCCTCTTCTTTTTCATCTACTACTTCTTCGTCTTCTTGTTCTACTTCTTCCTCTTCAACTTCTTCGTCTTCTTCTTCATCATCCTCTTCTACTTCTCCTTCTTCTTCTCCTTATCCTTCATCTTCTTCTTCTTCCACTTTTCATTCTTTTTCTTCTTCTTCTTCTGCTTCTTCTTCTTCTACTCTTTTTTCTTCTTATTCTTCTTCTTCTTCTTCTTCTTCATCATCATCTTCTTCTTCTTCTTCTTTCTATTAAATTTTTTCTTCTACCTCTTCTTCTTATTCTTCTTCTTCTTTTACTTAACTTCTTCCTTTTCTAGTTCTTCTTCTTCTTCCTCCTCTTTTCTTCTTCTTCTACTTCTTCTTCTTCTTCTTCTTCTTCTTCTTCTACTTGTTCTTCTTTTTCTTCCTATTCTTCTTCTTCTACTTCTTCTACTTCTTCTTTTCTTCTTCCTTCATTCTTCTTCTTCTTCTTCTTCCTCCTCTTCTGCTCCTTTTTCTTCCTCTTCTTCTTCTTGTTCTTTTACTTTAACTTTTTTTTTCTCGTTCTTATTCGTCTTCTTCCTCTTTTCTTCTTCTTCTACTTCTTCTTTTTTTTTCTAACTCTTCTTGTTTTGCTTCTTCTTCTTCTTCTTCTTCTTCTTTTGCTTCAGCTTTTTTTTCTTTTTTTTCTCCTTCTTCTACTACTACTTCTACTTCTTCCTCCTCTTCTACTTGTTTTTTTTCTTCTTCTTCTAATTCGTCATCTTCTTCTTTTTTTTCTTCATCTTTTTCTTCATCTTCTTCCTCTTCTTTATCATCATCATCATCATCTTCTTCTTATTCTTCTTCTTCTTCTTTTTCTACTTCTTCATCATTATCTTCTTCTTCTTCTACTTCATTATCATCATCATCATCATCATCATCATCATCATCATAATCTTTTTCTTCTTCTACTTCTTCTTTGTCTTCTTCTTCTTCTTCTTCTTCTTCTTTTTATTCTTCTCCTTCTTCTTTTTTTACTTCTTTTTCTTCTTCTACTTCTTCTTCCACTTCTTCTTCTTCTTCTTCTACTTCTTCTACGACTATTGCTTCTTCTACTTCTTATTTTTCTTCTTCTTCTTCTTCTTCTTATTCTTTTACTTCAACTTCTGCTTTTTCTCATTCTTCTTCTTCTTCTTCCAATTTTTCTTTTTCTACTACTAATTCTTCTTCTACTTATTCTTTTTCTTCTCCTTCTTCTTATTTTTCTTCTGTTTCTTCTGATTAAACTTTTCTTTTTTTTGTCTTCTTCTTCTTTTTCTACTTCATCTTCTTCTTCTTCTTCATCTTCTTCTACGACTACTTCTTTTTCTTATTATTTTTCTTCTTCTTCATCATCATCATCTTCTTCTTCTTCTACTTCTTCCACTTCTCCTTCTTCCTCTTCCTCTTCTTCTTGTTCTACTCTTCCTCCTCTTCTTCTTCTTTTTCTTCTTACTCTACCTCTTCTAGTTCTTCTTCATCTTCTTGTTCTTTTTCTTCTTATTCTTTTTCTTATTCTTCTTCTTTTTTTTTCTTCTTCTACTTAAACAATTGCTTTTCTTCTTCTTCTTCTTCTTCTTCTTGTGTTTCTACTTGTTCCTCTACATCTTCTACTTGTTCTTCTTCTTTTTCTTCTTCTTGTTGTTGTTCTTCTTCTTCTTTTTCTTCTACTTCTATTTTTTTTGCTTTTACTATTATTATTGCTTCTTCTTCTTGTTCTTCTCATTCTTCTTCTTTTTTTCTTCATCTTCTTCATCATCTTCTTCTTCTTCTTCTTTTTCTTCTTCTTCCTCTTCTTCT
>JAIUJO010001817.1:45000-47500 GCA_023846275.1 Vanilla planifolia
TTCTACTACTTTATCTTCATCTTCTTCTGGCTCTTCCGTATGCTTATCATCATCATCTTGTTGTTGTTCTTGTTCTTGTTCTTCTTCTTTTTCTACTTCTTCATCATAATCTTCTTCTTCTTCTTTTTCTTCCTCTTCTTCATCATCATCATCATCTTCTTCTACTTCTTCTTCTTCTACTTCATATTCTTTTTCTTCTTCTTCTTCTTCTTCTTCTTCTTCTTCCTCTTCCACTTCTTCTTCTTCTTCTTCTTATTCTTATTCTTATTCTCTCACCTCAACTTCTATTTTTTCTCATTCTTCTTCTTCTTCTTCCAATTTTTCTTCTTCTACTTCTGTTTCTTCTTCTTCTGCTTGTTCTTCTTTTTCTTCATCTTCTTCTTCTTATTATTCTTCTTCGTCTTCTAATTCAACTTTTTCTTTTCCTTCTTCTTCTTCTTCTTCTTACTCTACTTCATTTCTTCTTCTACTTCTTCTTCTTCTTCTATGACTAATTATTATTCTTATTATTATTATTCTTCTTCTTCTTTTTCTACTTCTTCTCCCTCTTCTTCTTCTTCTTCTTCTTCTTCTTTCTTCTTCTACTTCAACTTTTGTATTTTCTTCTTCTTCTACTTCTTCTTCATCTTCCTTTTCTACTTCTTCTACATCTTCTTTTGCTTGTTCTTTTTCTTCTTGTTGTTCTTTTTCTTCTTCTTCTTCTTCTATTTTTTCTTCAACTACTTCTTCTTTTTCTATTACTACTACTTCTTCTTCTTCTTTTTCTTCTTCCTCTTCTTTTACTTCAGCTTCTGCTTTTTCTCATTCTTCTTCTTCTTCTTCTTCTTTTTCTTCTTCTTCTTCTTCTTCTTCTTCTTCTTCTTCTTTTACTTCAGCTTCTGCTTTTTCTCATTCTTCTTCTTCTTCTTCTCCTTCTTTGTTTTTTTCTTCTTCTTCTACTTCTTCTTCCTCTTCTTCTTCTTCTTCTACTTCAACTTCTTCTTTTTCTTCTTCTTCTTCTTGTTCTTTCTCATCTTCTTCTTATTCATATTCTTCATCTTCATCTTCCTCTTCTAATTCTACTTCTACTTCTTCTTCTTCTACAACTTCTTTCTTCTTCTTCTCCTTCTTCGTCTTCTTCTTCTTCTTCTTCTTCTTCTTCTTCTTATTCTACTTCTTCTCCTTCTCCTCCAACTTCTGCTTCATCTACTAAATTTTTGTCCTCTTCTTCTTCTTCTTCCACTTCTGCTTTTGCTTCTTGTACTTCTTCTTCTTCTTTTTCTTGCTAATCTACTTTGTCTTTTTCTTCTTCATCATCTTCTACTTCTTCTTGTGCTTTATCATCATATTCTTCTTCTTCTTCATTGTCTAATTCTTCTTCTTCTTTGTCTTGTTCTTATTCTGCTTCTTTTTCTACTTCTTCTTTCTTCTTCTTCATCATCATCATCTTCTTCTTCTTCTTCTTCTTCTCCTTTCAGTTCTTCTTCTACTTCTTTGGGTTCTTCTTCATGTTCTTCTTCTTGTTTTTCTACTTCTTCTTCTTCTTCTTATCTTCTTCTTCTTCTTCTTCTTCTTATTTTTGTTCTTCTTCTTCTTCTTTTTTATCCTCTTCTAATATTTCTTCTACTTTTTCTTATGCTTCTTCTTCTCCTTCTTCTTCTTCTTTTACTTCTTCTTCATCTTCTTCTTCTTCTTCATCTACTTCTTCTAGGTTTTTTCTCCTTCTTCATTTTCTTCTACATCTTCTTATTTCTCTTCTTCTTTCTTCTTGTTGTTATTTTTCTTCTTCTTCTTCTCCTTCTTCTTCTCCTTCTACTCATTCTTCTACTTCTTTTTAATTTTCTTCTTCTTCTAATTTTTCTTCTTCTTTTTATTCTTCCCCTTCTTCTTCTTCTTCTTGTTCTTCTTTTTCTTATTCTTCTTCTTCTTATTATTCTTATTCTTTGCCTTGGCCTTCTTTATCTACTTATTCTTCTTCTTCTTTGACATCTTTCTCTTCTTCTTCTTCTTCTTCTTCTTCTATTTCTTCATGTTCTTCCACTTCTTCTAGTTGTTCTTCTTCTTTTACTTTTTCTTCTTCTTCTTCTTAGTCTTATTCTTCTTTATCTTCTTCTCCTTTTTTTTCTTCTTCTCTTTCTTCTTCTTCTTTTTCTTCATCATCATCTTCTTCTTTTTCTTCTTCTTCATCTTTTCCTTCTTCTTATTCGACTTCAACATCTTCTTCTTCTTCTTCTTCTTCTTCTTCTTCTTCTTCTGTCTAGCCTTCTTTTTTGTCTTCTTTGTCATCTTCTTCTTATTATTCTTTCTCTTCTTCTTCTTCTTCTTATTCTTTTTCTTCTTCTTCTACTTCTTCTTCTTCTTCTTCTACTTCTTCTTCTTCTTCTTCTACTTCTTCTTTTTCCTCTTTTTCTTCTACTTAATTATTTTTTTTTCTTCTTCTACTTGCTCTTTTTTCATGTCTTCTTCTTCTTCTTCTATTTCTTCTTCTTCTGCTTGTCCTTCTTCTTCTTATTCTTCTTCT
>JAIUJO010001817.1:55000-70000 GCA_023846275.1 Vanilla planifolia
CTAATCTTCTTCTCTTTCTTCTTCTTCTTCTCTTTCATCATCATCTTGTTCTTCTTCTTCTTCTTCTTCCTCTTCCTCTTCTTCTTCATCTTCTTCCTTTTTTTCTACTTCTTCTTTTTCTTCTTCCTTTTCTTCTTTGTCCTTTTTCTTCTTCTTCTTGCCCCTCCTCCTCTTCTACTACTACTTCTTCTTCTTCGCCTTCTTCTTCTTCTTCTTTCTCTTCTTCTTCTTCTTCTTCTTCTTCTTCCTCTTTGTTTTCCTCTTCTTCCTCTTCTTCTTCCTTTTCATCTTCTTCCTCGTGTGCTTCCTCATCTTCTTCCAATTCTTCGTCTTCTTCTTCGTTTCTTCTTTGTCTTCTTCTTCTTCTTCTTCTTCTTCTTCTTCTTCTTCTGCTTCTTCTGCTTCTTCTTCTGCTTCTACTTCTACTTCTTCTTCTTCTTCTTCATCATCTTATTTGTCTTCTTTGTCTTCGTCATCTTCGTCTTCTTTGTCTTCTTCCTCTTCTTCCTCTTCTTTGTCTTCCTCCTCCTTTTCCTCTTCTTCTTCTTCTTCTTTTTCTTCTTCGTCTTCTTCTTCTTCTCTTCTTTTCCTATTCTTCTTCGTCTTCTTCCTCTTCTTCTTCCTCTTCTTCTTCTTCTTCTTCTTGGTCATCTTCCTCTTCTTCTTCTTCTTCTTCTTCTTCTTCTTCCTCTTCTTCTTCTTCTTCTTCCTCTTCTTTTTCTTCTTCTTCTTCTTCGTCTTCGTCTTCTTCATCCTTCACCTCTTCTTCTTCTTCTTCTTCAACTTCTTCTTCTTCTTATTATTGTTATTCTTATTATTCTTCTTCTTCCTTATTCTTCTTCTTCTTCTTCATCTTCTTCTTCTTCTTCTTCTTCTTCTCCATCTTCTGCTTCTTCTTCTTCTCCTCCTTCTTCTTTTTTTACTTCTTTTTCTTCTTCTTTTTCTTCATTTTCTTCTTCTTCATCATCATTTTAGTCTTCTACTTTTTCTTGTTGTTGTCTTTCTTCCTCTTCTTTATCGTCGTTTTCTTCTTCTTCTTCTCCATATTCTTCTCCTTAATTTTCTTCTTCTTCTTATTCTTCTTCTTCTACTACTTCTTCCTCTTCCTCTTCTTCTTCTTCTTCTTCTTCTCCTTCTTCTTCTCCTTTTTGTTCTTCTTAATCTTAATATTATAATTATTATTATTATTATTATTATTATTTTTCTTTCTCTTCTTCTTCTTCTTCTTCTACATCATCATCTTCAACTTCTTCTTTCTTCTTCTTCTTCTTGTTCTTCTTCTTCTTCTACTTTTTGTCTTCTTCTACTTTTTCTTCTTCTTCTTCTTCTTTTACTTCTTGGTTTTCTTCTTCTTCTTCTTCATTTTCTTCATCTTTTTCTGCGGCTTCTTCTTCTTCTTCTTTTACTTCTTGGCTTACTTCTTCTTCTTCTTCTTCTTCTACTTCTTCTTCTTGTTCCTCTACTTCTCCTTCTTCTTCTTCTACTGTTACTTCTTCCTCCTCTACTTCTTCTTCTTCTTCTACTTCTACTACTACTACTTCTACTATTTTTTCTTCTTTGTCTTCTTTTTCTTCTTCTTCTTAATATTCTGCTTCGACTTCTTCTACCTCATCATCTTCTTCTTCTTCTTCTTCTTCTTCTTTTTCTTTTTCATCTCCTGCTTTTTCTTCTTCTTTGATTTCTTCTTCTTCTTCTTCTTCTTCTACTTCTACTTCTACTTTTTCATCTTCTTCATCATCTTCTTCTTCTACTTTTTCTTCTTCTTCTTCTTATACTTGAAGTGATTCGTGCTAAAGAAAACCCACAAGAGGGGGGGGGGTGAATTGTGTATTTAAATTCTTATAATTTCCGAAATTAAATTTAAAAGACTTTAAGCAAAAGTAAAGAACATTGAACACACAAATTTTCAAGTGGTTCGACTCAAAACCGAGTCTACGTCCACCCCCAACCGGTGTTGGGAAAAATCACTAAATTCTCCGATTACAAGTGAGGTTTTTCTTACGGTTCACCTCGAACCTACTTGGGATTTTTATTATGGCTAATCCCAAACCTACTTGAGTTTTTACCGGGCTCAACTCAAACCCGGGGCTTTAGCACAAACCGCCGGAACGCCCTTGCCCCAAAACAAAAATACGAAAAATTGGCAAATGACTTAAGAAAAATTGGAGAAAAGAGGAGGCACACACAATCGTCGAATTAGAGGGATAGAGATTTAGAAATGATTGAAAAACCTCTAATTCCACTAGCTTTCTTGCCGCTTTGCTTCTAGAGCTCGAATGTGCCGATTTTGCTCGGATGCTTGTGTTTGAGATCTGAAAATCTTTTGAAACAATTTAGCAAAGGTTGAAACTAAAAAATACATAATTTTTCTATATTTATAGAGCTCAGATTTGAGCTCTAAAAACACCCCCCAACAGCTCAAAATAATTAGCCGTTTGGGCAACGGACGGAAAGCAGCCACCGTCCGATCCGGGCCCAAAAACGAACGGCGCAGATTGTTTACGCATTTTACCGTTCGGGCTTAATCCTGAGCGTCGGATCTGGGCGGACTTGATCTGAGCCATTAGATCCCGCGCGCTGAACGAACGGCGTTGATTGACCTCGCGAAACAGCCGTTCGAATTTACTCTCGCCCGTTGGATCTGGGCGGGCTTGATCTGCGCCATTGGATTGCGCGCTGAACGAACGGCGCTGATTAGCCTCGCGAAATAGCCGTTAGAATTTACTCTCGCCCGTTGGATCTAGTAAATTTTTAATTTCTAAAAGACCTGGACGGGCTGTTTTGGCGCCGGGTCGACCCGCCCATTGCTACAGTACATTTTCCCGAGACTTCGGCTGTTTTAGGGTATTTTTGACGAATTTTTTAGCCAAAAATTTGACTATAAGTGTATAAAAATAATTTTGTATTCTTATAGTATTATAAGTTAATTAAGTGGCTATGAAAAGAAATTCGTAGAAAACGATTCCAAAATAATATTAAAAAATCAAATACCCATGTCTATACATTTTGTCAAATATGCTTGGCCCAAAAATCAAAATTCAGTATTAAATAATTTTATAATATTTTTAAATGTTAATACTACTAGTGTGCCTCATAATCTCAAAGTTTGGACATATCAAATTCAAGAAAAATAAAAAGAAATTCAATTATAAAAAATCTTGCGCATGTCTCAAAATTCCTTGAAGTATGCCATGACCTCAAGGCCCTTAGAGACCATTACTTTAGACATCTAAAATACATGGCTTGATCTAATTAATTATTAACAATTTTACTTAAAATCAAGCCCAAATAAAATATACACATTTATGCTTGACTCATCAAACACAAGGGTGTAACAATACTTCATCTACTTCTTCTTCTTCTTCTTCTTTCTTCTTCTTCTTCTCTTACAACTTCTTGTTCTTCTTCTTCTTCTTCTTCTTTCTCTTCTTTTTCTTCTTCTACATTGTCAACTTCTTCTTATTCATCTTCTTCTTCTTCTATTTCTGCTTCTTCTTCTACTACTACTTATTCTACTTTTTCTTCCTTATTCTTCTACTACTACTTCTTCTTCTTCTTCTTCTTGCGCTCCTTTTTGTTCATCTTCTTCTTCTTCTTCTTCTTCTTTGTTGTCCTTCTTCTTCTTCTTCTACTTCTACTTGTTCTTCTTCTACTTCAACTTGTTCTTCTTCTTCTCGGTCTTCTTCTTCCTCATCTTGTTTTTCTTCCTCTTCATTTTCATAGTCATCAACATCTTCTTCTTCTTCTTCTTCTTCTTCTTCTACCTCTCCTTCTTCTTCTTCTTCTAGTTCTACTTCTTCTTCTTCTTCTTCTTATTCTTCTACTACTTCTCCTTCATCTTCTTCTTCATCTTCTTCTCCTTATTCTTTTTCTTTTTCATCTCCTTCTCTTCTTCTTTTTCTTCTCCTTCTTCTTCTTCTGCTACTTCTTCTTCTTCTTCTATTTCATCTTCTTCTACTTCTAGTAATTATTATTCTTCTTCTTCTTCGACGTCTTCTTTTCATCATCTTCTTGTACTTCTACTTCTTCTACTTCATCTTCTTCTTTATTCTTCTCCTCCTTTTAATTCTTCTATTGGTTCTTCTTTCTAGTTCTTGTACTTCTTTTTCTTCTTCCTCTTCTTCTTCTTCTTCTTCTTCTTCTTCTTCCTCTTATTCTTCTTCTTTACTTTTTGTTCTTCCCTTCTTCTTACTCTTCTTCTTCTTCTCCTTCCTCTTCTTCTTTTTTTCTTCTTCTCCTACTTGTTCTTCTTATTCTCCTTTTTCTTCTTCTTCTTCTTCTTATTCTTCGTCTTCTTCTTCTTCTTCCTTTTCTTCTTCTTCTTGTTGTTCTACTTCTTTATGTACTTCTTCCTTTGGCTATTTTTCTTCCTCTCAATCTTCATCATCATCATCTTCTTCTTCTTCATCATCTTCTTCCTCTCTTCCATCTTCTTCTTCTTCTTCTTCTTCTTCTTTTACTTCTTTTTCTACTTCTTCTTCTTTCTTATTCTTCTACTTCTTCTTCTTCTTTCTTATTCTTCTTCTCCTACTTCTTGTTCTTCTTCTTCTTCTTCTTCTTCTTCTTCTACTTTGTCTTCTTCTTCTTCTTCTTTGTATTGTTCTTCTAATTCTTCTACTTGTTCTTGTTCTTGTTCTTTTTCTTGTTCTTCTTCTTCTTATTCATCATTATCTTATACTTCTCCTTATGTTTCTTCTTCCACTTCTTCTTCTTCTTCTTCGTCATCAACTTCTTATTATTATTATTTTTCTTCTACTCCTTCTTCTTGTTTTTCTTTTTCTTCATCTTCTCCTTCATCTTATTTTTCTTCTTCTGCTTCAACTCTTCTTCTTCTTCTTCTTCTTCATCTTCTACTTCTTCTTCTCTTATTTCCTCTTCTTTGTCTTCCTCTTCTTCTTCTTCTTCTTCTTCTTCTTATTTTTCTTTGTCTACTTCTTCTTCTTCCACTTCTTTTGACTTCTTCTTCTTCTTCTACTACTACTACTTCTACTTGTTTTTTTCTTCATCATCATCTTCTTCTTCTTCTTATTTTTCTTCTTCTTTTTCTTATTGTTCTTCTACTTCTTCATCATCCTATTCTTCTTCTTCCTCTTCTCCTCCTCCTTTTTCTTCTTCCTCTTCTTCTTCTTCTTCTCCTTCTACTTCTTCTTCTTCTTCTTCTTCCTTTTCTTCTTCTTCAACTACATCTTCTTCTCCTTCCTCTTCTTCTTCCTCCTCCACCTCTGCTTCTTCTACTTCTTCTTTTCCAACTTCTTCTTTTAGTACTACTACTTTTTCTTCTTCTTCTTCTACTACTTAATTTACTGCTACTACTACTTCTTTCTTCTTCTACTTCTTACTATTATTCTTCTTCATCTACTTCTTATTCTTCTTCTTCTTCTTCTTTCTTCTTTTACTTCTTCTTCTTCTTCTTCATCATCATCATCATCATCATCATCATCACATTCTTCTTCTTCTTCTTCTTCTCCTTCTTCATTTTCTTCTTCTTCCTCTTATTCTTCTTCTTCTTCTAATTCTTCTTCTTCTTCTTCTTCTTCATCTACTTCTTCTAGTTATTTTTCTTCTTCTTCAACTTCCTTTTACTCTTATTATTATTATTTTTATTATTATTATTATAATAATTATTATAATAATAATTATTATTTTTGTTACTATATTATTTTTCTTCTTCTTCTTCTTCTATTTATTCTTCTATTTATTCTTCTATTTCTTTTTCTTCTTCTTCTTCACTTTCTTCTTCTTCTTCTTTCATCATCTCCTTCTTTTACTTTTTCTTCTCCTTTTTCTTCTTCTTCGTCTTCTTCTTCTTCTTCTTCTTCCTCTTCTTCTACTTTGTCTTCCTATTCTTCTTCTTCTTCTTCATCATCATCTTCTTCTTACTTTTTCTTCTTCTTCTTCTTCTTCTTCATCCTCTTCTTCTTCTTCTTCTTATTCTTCTGTTTTTTCTTTTTATTCTTCTTATTCGTCATCATCTTCTTCTTCTGCTTCTTCTTCTCTTCTTCTTTATCTTCTTCTTCTTCTTCTTCCTCTCTTTCTTTTTCTACTTCTTTTTATTTTCCTCTTCTTTTTGTTACTCTTTATCTTCTTCTTCTTCTTCTTTTAGTTCTTTCTTTTTCTTCTTCTTCTTCTTCTTTTTCGTTCTTCTCCTTCTTTTACTTCTTCTTTCTCTTTTTCTTATTCATCTCCTTCTTTTTCTTCGTCATCTTTTTCTTCGTCTTCTTCTTCTCTTTCTTTTTCTTCTTCTTCTTCATCTGCTACCACTACTACTACTACATTTTCTTGTTCTTCTTTGTCTTTTTCTTCTTCTTCTTCATCTTTCTTCTACTTCTTCATCGACTACTTTTTCTTCTTCTTTCTTATCTTTCTTCTTCTTCTTCTTCTTCTTCTTCATCTTCTTCTTCTTCTTCTTCTCCTTATTCGTCTTCTTCTTCTTATACTTCTTATACGCCCTCCTCTTCTCCATCTTCTTCTTTTCTTCTTGTTTTTCTTCCTCTTCTTCTTCTTCTTCTTCTGCTTTTTCTTCTTGTTCATCTTCTTCATCCTCATCTTCTTCTTCTTCTTCATCGTCTTCTTCTTCTTCATCTTCTTCTTCTTCTTCCTCCTTGATCTTCTTCTTCTTCCTCTTCTCCTTCTTCTTCCTCTTCCACTTCTTCATCTTCTTCTTCTTTTTCTACTTCATCTTCTTCTCCTTCTTCTACTACTTCTTCTTCTTCATCATCTTTTTCTTCTTCTTCTTTGCCTTCTTCTTCTTCTTCTTCTGCTTCTTCTCTTTTTTCTTCCTCTTCTTCTTCATGATCATCTTCTTCTTCTCCATCTTCTTCTTCTCCACCTTCTTCTTCTTCTTCTTTTTCTTCTACTTCTTCATCTTCTTCTTCTTCTTCTTCTTCTTCTTCTTGTACTTATTCTTCTTCTTCTTTTTCTTCTTCTACTTCTACTTCTTATTATCATTTTTGTTATTATTCATCTTATTATTATTATTTTTATTATTGATTTGTTATTTTTCTTGTTCTTGTTCTTGTTCTTCTTCTTCTTTTTCTTTTTTCTTCTACTTCATCTTTTTTCTACTTATTTTTTATCTACATCTTCTTCTTCTTCTTCTTTTCCTTCTTCTTCTTCTTCTTTTTCATCTTCTTCTTACTATTATTCTTTATCTTCATCATCATTTTCTTCTTCGTCTCCATCTTCTTCTTCAACTACTTCTTCTTCTTTCTTCTTCTTCTTCCTCTTCTGCTTCCACTTGTTCTTTTTCTTTTTTTTCTTCTTCTTCTTCTATTATTACTACTACTACTACTAATTTTTCTTGTTGTTGTTCTTCTTCTTCTTAATCTTCTACCTCTTCTTCTTCTTCTTCATCTTATTACACTTCTTCTTCTTCTTCTTCTTCTTCTTTCTCTTCTCCTTTTTCTTCTAACTCTCCCTCTTTCTCTTCTTCGTCTTCTTGCTCTTCTTTGTCTTTTTCTTCTTCTTCTTCATCTTCTACTACTACTTTTTCTTCTTCTTCTTCTACTACTACTACTACTACTACAACTTTTTCTTCTTCTTCTTCTTCTTCTTCTTCTTACTACTACTTCATCTACTTCTTTTTCTACTTCTACTTTCTTCTTCCTGTTCTTCAACAACTTCTCCTTCTTCTTCTTCTTCTTCTTTTTCATTCTTTTTCTTCCCCTTCTTCTTCTTCTTCTTCATCTTTTTCTTCTAAATCATCATCGTCATTTTCTTCTTCTTCTTCTTCTTCTTCTTCTCCTCCTACTTTTTCTTCTTCCTCTTTTTGTTCTTATTTTTCTTCTTTCTCTTTCTTCTACTTCTTTTTCATCATCTTCTTCTTCTTCTTCTTTGCCTTGTTCTTCTTCTTCTTCTTCATCTTCTTCATCATCTTCTCCTTCTTCTACTTCTTCTTTTTCTTCTTCTTTTTCTTCTTCTTCTTCTTCTTCCACTTCTTCTTGTTCTTATTATTTTTCGTCTTCTTCTTTTTCTTCTTCTTCTTCCTCCTCTTCCTCTACTTCTTCTTCTTCTTCTTATTCTACTTCTTCTTCTTCTACTTTTTCTTCTCTGTCTTCTTCTTCTTCATCATCTTCTTCATCGTCATCATCATCTTCTTCTTCTTCT
The DNA here is from genome assembly GCA_023846275.1 of Vanilla planifolia. Taxonomy (NCBI): domain Eukaryota; kingdom Viridiplantae; phylum Streptophyta; class Magnoliopsida; order Asparagales; family Orchidaceae; genus Vanilla; species Vanilla planifolia. The sequence continues at coordinate 63,107 of JAIUJO010001817.1, forward strand.
ATGACTACTTCTTCCTCTTCTCCTTCTTCTTCTTCTTCGTCTTCAACTTCTTCTACTTCCCCTTCTTCTTCTCCCTCTTCTTCTTCTTCTTCCACTTTTCCTTCTTCATCTGCTTTTTTTCTTCTTCGTCATCATCTTCTTCTTCTTCTTCAATTTCTTCTTCTCCTTCTTCATCAACTATTACAACGACTTTTTATTATTCTTCTTCTTCTCCTCCTTCATCTACTTTTTCTTTTACTTCTTCCTTTTCTTTTTTTTTTCTTCTTCATCTACTACTTCTTCCTCTTCTTCTTGCTTCTTCTTCCTTTTCTTCTACTTCTTCTTCCTCTTTGTCTGCTTCTTCTTCTTCTTCTTCTTCTTCTTCTTCTTCTTCCTCTTCTTCTTCTTCTTTGTCTTCTTATTCTTCTTCTTCATCATCATCTTCTTCCTCTTCTTCTTCTTCATATTCTCCTTTTTCTACTTCTTCTTCTTCTTATTCTTCTTCTTCTTCTTCTTCTTCTTCTACCTCTTCCTCTTCTTCTTCCATTTCTTCTTCTTCTTCTACTTTTTCTTTCTCTTCTTCTTCATCCTCCTCTTCTTCTTCTTCTTATTCTTCTACTTCTTTTTATTCTTCTTATTCGTCATCTTCTTCTTCTTCTTCTTCTTCTCTTCTTCTTCATCTTCTTCTTCTTCTTCTTCCTCTCTTTCTTCTTCTTCTTCTTTTCATTTTCTGCTTCAAATTATTACTCTTTGCCTTTTTCTTCTTCTTTTATGTCTTCTTTCTTTTTTTTCTTCTTCTTCTACTACTTCTTCTTTTTGTTTCTTTCTTCTTCTTCTTCTTCTTCCTCATCATCATCAACATCTTCTTCTTCTTCTTCTTCTACTACTTCTTCTTTTAGTACTACTACTTTTTCTTCTTCTTCTTCTACTACTTAATTTTCTGCTACTACTACTTCTTTCTTCTTCTTCTTCTTCTTCTACTTCTTACTATTATTCTTCTTCATCTACTTCTTATTCTTCTTCTTCTTCTTCTTTCTTCTTTTACTTCTTCTAATTCTTCTTCTTCATCATCATCATCGCGTTCTTCTTCTTCTTCTTCTTCTCCTTCTTCATTTTCTTCTTCTTCCTCTTATTCTTCTTCTTCTTCTAATTCTTCTTCTTCTTCTTCTTCTTCTTCATCTACTTCTTGTTATTTTTCTTCTTCTTCAACTTCCTTTTACTCTTCTTCTTATTATTATTATTATTATTATTATTATAATTATTATTATTATTATTGTTACTATATTATTTTTCTTCTTCTTCTTCTTCTATTTATTCTTCTATTTCTTTTTCTTCTTCTTCTTCACCTTCTTCTTCTTCTTCTTTCATCATCTCCTTCTTTTACTTTTTCTTCTCCTTTTTCTTCTTCTTCGTCTTCTTCTTCTTCTTCTTCTTCCTCTTCTTCTACTTTGTCTTCCTATTCTTCTTCTTCTTCATCATCATCATCTTCTTCTTACTTTTTCTTCTTCTTCTTCTTCTTCTTCTTCATCCTCTTCTTCTTCTTCTTCTTATTCTTCTGCTTTTTCTTTTTATTCTTCTTATTCGTCATCATCTTCTTCTTCTGCTTCTTCTTCTCTTCTTCTTTATCTTCTTCTTCTTCTTCTTCCTCTCTTTCTTTTTCTACTTCTTTTTATTTTCTTCTTCTTTTTGTTACTCTTTGTCTTCTACTTCTTCTTCTTTTACTTCTTTTTCTTCTTCTTCTTCTTCTTCTTTTTCATTCTTCTCCTTCTTTTACTTCTTCTTTTTCTTTTTCTTATTCATCTGCTTCTTTTTCTTCGTCATCTTTTTCTTCTTCTTCTTCATCTACTGCCACTACTACTACTACGTTTTCTTGTTCTTCTTTGTCTTCTTCTTCTTCTTCTTCATCTTTTTTCTACTTCTTCATCGACTACTTTTTCTTCATCATCATCTTATCTTTCTTCTTCTTCTTCTTCTTCTCCTTATTATTCTTCTTCTTCTTATACTTCTTATTCGCCCTCCTCTTCTCCATATTATTCTTCTTTTCTTCTTGTTTTTCTTCTTCTTCTTCTTCTTCTAATTCTGCTTTTTCTTCTTGTTCATCTTCTTCTTCTTCTTCATCTCTTCTTCTTCTTCATCTTCTTCTTCTTCTTCCTCCTTGATCTTCTTCTTCTTCCTCTTCTCCTTCTTCTTCCTCTTCCACTTCTTCATCTTCTTCTTCTTCTTCTTCTTCTACTTCATCTTCTTCTTCTTCTACTACTACTACTTCTTCTTCTTCATCTTTTTCTTCTTCTTCTTTGCCTTCTTCTTCTTCTTCTTCTACTTCTTCTCTTTTTTCTTCCTCTTCTTCTTCATGATCATCTTCTTCTTCTCCATCTTCATCTTCCCCACCTTCTTCTTCTTCTTCTTTTTCTTCTACTTCTTCATCTTCTTCTTCTTCTTCTTCTTCTTCTTCTTGTACTTGTTCTTCTTCTTCTTTTTCTTCTTCTACTTCTGCTTCTTATTGTCATTTTTGTTATTATTCATCTTATTATTATTATTTTTATTATTGATTTGTTATTTTTCTTGTTCTTCTTCTTCTTCTTCTTCTTCTTCTTCTTTTTCTTTTTTCTTCTACTTCATCTTTTTTTCTACTTATTTTTTATCTACATCTTCTTCTTCTTCTCCTTCTTTTTCTTCTTCTTCTTCTTCTCTTTCATCTTCTTCTTCTTATTATTATTCTTTATCATCATCATCGTTTTCTTCTTCGTCTCCATCTTCTTCTTCAACTACTTCTTCTTTCTTCTTCTTCTTCCTCTTCTGCTTCCACTTGTTCTTTTTCTTTTTTTTTTTTTCTTCTTCTTCTTCTATTACTACTACTACTACTACTAATTTTTCTTGTTGTTGTTCTTCTTCTTCTTAATCTTCTACCTCTTCTTCTTCTTCTTCATCTTATTCTACTTCTTCTTCTTCTTCTTCTTCTTCTTTCTCTTCTTCTTTTTCTTCTAACTCTCCCTCTTTCTCTTCTTCGTCTTCTTGCTCTTCTTTGTCTTTTTCTTCTTCTTCTTCATCTTCTACTACTTCTACTTTTTCTTCTTCTTCTTCTTCTTCTACTACTACTACTACTACTACTATAACAACTTTTTCTTCTTCTTCTTCTAATTCTACTACTACTTCATCTACTTCTTTTTCTACTTCTTCTACTTTCTTCTTCCTGTTCTTCAACAACTTCTCCTTCTTCTTCTTCTTCTTCTTTTTCATTCTTTTTCTTCCCCTTCTTCTTCTTCTTCTTCATCTTTTTCTTCTAAATCATCATCGTCATCTTCTTCTTCTTCTTCTTCTCCTCCTACTTTTTCTTCTTCCTCTTTTTGTTCTTATTCTTCTTCTTTCTCTTTCTTCTACTTCTTTTTCATCATCTTCTTCTTCTTCTTCTTTGCCTTGTACTTCTTCTTCTTCATCTTCTTCATCATCTTCTCCTTCTTCTACTTCTTCTTTTTCTTCTTATTTTTCTTCTTCTTCTTCTTCTTCTTCTTCTTCTTCCACTTCTTCTTGTTCTTATTATTTTTCGTCTTCTTCTTCTTCTTCTTCTTCTTCCTCTTCTTCCTCTACTTCTTCTTCTTCTTCTTATTCTACTTCTTCTTCTTCTACTTTTTCTTCTCTATCTTCTTCTTCTTCATCATCTTCTTCATCGTCATCATCATCTTCTTCTTTTTCTATGACAACTTCTTCCTCTTCTCCTTCTTCTTCTTCTTCTTCTTCATCTTCTTCTACTTCCCCTTCTTCTTCTTGTTCTTCTTCTTCTCCCTCTTCTTCTTCTTCTTCCACTTTTCCTTCTTCATCTGCTTTTTTTCTTCTTCGTCATCATCTTCTTCTTCTTCTTCAATTTCTTCTTCTTCCACTTCTTCTTCTTCTTCCACTTCTTCTTCTTCTTCTCCTTCTTCATCTACTATTACAACGACTTTTTATTATTCTTCTTCTTTTCCTCCTTCATCTACTTTTTCTTTTACTTCTTCCTTTTCTTTTTTTGTCTTCTTCATCTACTACTTCTTCTTCCTCTTCTTCTTCTTGCTTCTTCTTCCTTTTCTTCAACTTCTTCTTCCTCTTTGTCTGCTTCTTCTTCTTCTTCTTCTTTTTCTTCTTCCTCTTCTTCTTCTTCTTTGTCTTCTTATTCTTCTTCTTCATCATCATCATCTCTTCCTCTTCTTCTTCTTCTTATTCTCCTTTTTCTGTTTCTTCTTCTTCTTATTCTTATTCTTCTCCTTCTTCTTCTTCTTCTTCTTCTTCTTCTTCTTCTTCTTCTTCTTCTTCTACTACTACTACCTCTTCCTCTTCTTCTTCATTTTCTTCTTCTTCTTCTATTTTTTCTTCTTCTTCTTCTTCATCTTCCCCTTCTTCTTCTTCTTATTCTTCTACTTCTTTTTATTCTTCTTATTCGTCATCTTCTTCTTCTTCTTCATCGTCTTCTTCTTCTTCTTCTTCTCTTCTTCTTCATCTTCTTCTTCTTCTTCCTCTCTTTCTTCTTCTTCTTCTTTTCATTTTCTGCTTCAAATTATTACTCTTTGCCTTTTTCTTCTTCTTTTATGTCTTCTTTCTTTTTCTTCTTCTTCTTCTACTACTTCTTCTTTTTGTTTCTTTCTTCTTCTTCTTCTTCTTCCTCATCATCATCAGCGTCTTCTTCTTCTTCTTCTTCTTTTTCTTCTACTTATTCATTTCCTTCTTTTTCTTCATCATCTTCTTCTTCTACCTCTTCTTCTTCTTCTCCTTCTTTTTCTTCTTCTTCTTCATCTACTTCCACAACTGCTACCACTTTCTTTTTCTTCTTTGTGTTCTTCGTCATCTTCTTCTACTACTTCATCTACTTCTGCTTCTTCTACTTCTTCACCTTCTTTCTTCTTCTTCCTCTTCATCGACTACTTTTTCTTCTTCTACGTTATCTTTCTTCTTCTTCCTCCTCTTCTTCTACTACTTCTTCTTCTTCATAATCTTGTTCTTCTTTTTCTTCTTCTTTTTCTACTTCTTCTTCTTTTCCTTGTTCTACTTCATCTTCTTATACTTCTTCTTTGTCCTCCTCTTCTCTGTCATCTTCTTCTTTTTCTTCTTATTTTTCTTCTTCTTCTTTTTCTTCTTTTTGTTCATCTTCTTCATCCTCTTCTTCTTCTTCTTCTTCATCTTCTTCTTCTTCTTCTTCTTCTTCTTCTTCTCCTTCTTCTTCCTCTTCTACTTCATCATCTTTTTCTTCTTCTTTTCTTCTTTTTCTTCTTCTACTTCATCTTCTTCTTCTTCTTCTTAATCTTCTTCTTCTTCTTCTTCTTTGTCTTCTTCTTCTTCTTTTTCTTCTTCTACTTCTTGTTTTCTTTCGCTTCGTTTTCTTCATCAACATCTTCTTCTTCTTCATCTTCTTCTTCTCCACCTTCTTCTTCTTCTTCTTCTTCTTCGTCATCTTCTTCTTCTTCTTCTTCTTATACTTCTTCTACTACTACTACTTCTTCTTCTTTTTTTTCTTCTTCTTTTTCTTCTTCTTCTTCTTTTTCTTCTTCTTCTTATTGTCATTTTTGTTCTTCTACATCTTATTATTATTATTTTTATTATTGATTTGATATTTTTCTCCTTATTATTATTCTTCTTCTTCTTCTTTATCTTTTTCTGCTTTTTCTTATTATACTTCTTCCTCATCTTCTTCTTCTTTTTCTTCTTCTACTTCATCTTTTTTTTTCTTATTTTTCATCTAGTTCCTCTTCTTCTTCTTCTTCTTCTTCTTCTTCTTTTTCATCTTCTTCTTCTTATTATTATTCTTCATCATCATCTTCTACTTCCTCTACATCTTCTTCTTCAACTACTTCTACTTCTTTCTTCTTCTTCTTCCTCTTCTTCTTCCACTTGTTCTTTTTTTTTCTTCTTCTTTTATTACTACTACTACTACTAATTTTTCTTCTTTTTCTTCTTCTTCTTCTTATTAATCTTCTACTACTTCTTCTTCTTCAACGTCATATTCTACTTCTTCTTCTTCTACTTCTCTTTCTTCTAACTCTGCATCTTTCTCTTCTTCATCTTTTTCTCTTCTTTGCCTTTTTCTTCTTTGGCTTCATCTTCTACTACTTGTACTTTTTTTTTCTTCTTCCTCTACTACTACTACTACTATTACTAATACTTCTACAACTTTTTCTTTTTGTTTTTCTTCTTCTACTTCATCTACTTCTTTTTCTACTTCTTCTTCTTTCTACTTCCTTTTCTTCGACAACTTCTTCTTCTTCTTTTTCTTCTTCTTTCTTCGTCTTCCCCTTCTTTTTCTTCTTCATCTTTTTCTTCATCATCATCTTCTTCTTCTTCTTCTTCTTCTTTTTCATCATCATCATCATCTTCTTCTTCTAGTTCTTCTTCTTCAACTTTTTCTTCTTGTTCTTCTTCTTTCTCATTCTTCTACTTCCTCTTCTTCTTTTCCTTTTTCTTCTTCATCTTCTTTTTCTTCTTCATCATCTTCTCCTTCTTCTACTTCTACTTTTTCTTCTTCTTCTTCTAGTCTTCTTCTTCCTCTTCTTGTTTTTCATCCTCTACTTTTTCACAATCATCATCCTTCTCTTCTTCTTCCTCTCCTTCTTCTCCTTCAACTTCTACTTGTACTTCTTATTCTTCTTGTTCTTCTTCTTAATCTTCTACTTCTTCTATTTCTTGTTCATCATCTTCTTCTTCTTCTTCCTTTTCTTCTTCTGCTTCTTTTGTCCTTCTTCTCTTTCTTCTTCTTTTTCTTCCTCTTCTTGTTCTTCTTCTTGTCCATCTTCTTCTTATTGTTCTTCTTCTTCTTCTTCTTCCTCTTCTTCTTCTTCTTCTTCTTCTTCTCCTTCTACTTCTTCTAGTTCCTCTTTCTTCTTCTTCTTCTTCATCATCTTTTTCTTTCTTCTTCTTCGTTTTCTTATACTTTTGTTCTTGTTCTTCTTCTTTTCT